>CM036777.1:17533728-17613728 GCA_020796225.1 Arion vulgaris
TATACGTCCTTAGCAGCTAAAGGGTTAAATTCCACATGCTCACGAACCTCCTGTGTTAAACCGCGCTAAAAAGCTGTATCTCTCTCTCGGCCCGTTTAGACTGATGAACCAATTTATATCATGAATTTTACCATTGCTTTTAGTGACTCCGTCCCCGTACAGCTTCCGCGGAGCTCAGTGTTATCGGGCCAAGTTCTTTTCTTAGGGCTGCGAACCGCCGGCAGTATGTGTTCTGCTGTCATTTCCGCCTTTTCGCAGTGGCACAGGCTAGTTGTGCCAATTTTAAACTTGTGGAACAAAAGGCGGTATTAGAGGCAGTAACGAGAATTTTAAAACCTTTATTATTCTACTCTGTGAGCGGCAGTAGTGTAGTTGTTAGTACTATTGAAGTTCGTACCCAAGTATTTTTTATATATTTGTTTTGAAATGATTGTATCTTCTCAGTATTTTATAACCAAATATTTTATTTTATTGGTGCTTGTTAACTAAACTAAAATACTTAACAAATTAGTTTATTTACAGCTGTACTGATTTCATCTTGGCTACAAAGTGCAACGACCCTTTCAATTGTGAAGCCAGCTTTCTAATAATTATCAGAAGTATTATTTTAACGTATAACAATGAACATGAAAACATTTATGAATTTTTGGATTTCTGTTTCGTTAATTTTTGTACTTTTGTTATCGAGACGAGTGACAGTATCGATAATCATATTTCCTGACAGTTCTGTATTGGGAATCGATATCGAGGATTTAAACCCATTTTCTTCGGATTTAGAGCTAGACGTCAACAATACAGACAAAATCCCCATCAAAATTGCTGTGATTTTACCCTTTGACATATCATTCCAGTTCAATGCTCGGCGAATTGTTCCAAGTATATTCGGAGCTGAAAGGTACTTGTCAGAACGAAATATTGCATCAGAGTTTCAGCTACAATTTTATTTTGGTGATTCTAAATGCAATGATAAGGATGGACCAATATTAGCTTTTGAATTTTATAGTAAGAATAATGTGAATTGTTTTGTTGGTCCTGTTTGTGATTACAGCCTTGCTCCAGTTTCCAGATACGCTCCATATTGGAAGATTCCTGTTATATCTCCTGGAGGGTTGAGCCACACGTTTGGAAACGATAAAATGAAAGATTTTAGTTCTTTGACAAGAGTTGGAGCGACTTTCGATTCCATGACTATGGGTCTAGTTGCGTTTATGCGTCAGTTTGGTTGGAACAAGGTGAAGGTTGTTTATGATAGTCAGGCCAAAGGTCATCAGATACCCGGGTTTTGTTTTTTAATGACAAGTGCGATGATACATGCGTCAAAAACGGCAAATTTTACTGCAAAATTGACCATTTTTATGGAAGGAAAGCATCAAGCTGACGAAATACTTCGAGAAGAAGTAGGGACCGATATCAGTGGTAAGTTCTTTCAACTTTTAGATAATTTTAGATTTCCTTTTTCTTCTTTGTCGTCTTCCACATCATCTTACCTTTCCATTTCACATTTTTAAAATTCTTGTTTTGTCTTCTCTTTCATCATCTTGTTAATCAATCAATCAATCAATCAATCAGTCAATCTAGTTTGATGGTTTTACAGTTAAAACACTTATTTGGTCCATATTGACGTCATCAATCTTTACCCATTTTATTCTCTTGTAAGTATTAAATGAGAAGATGGAGATATGTTGGGCACACTTTGAGGAGAAATGTCTGGTCAACCACTAGTAACAACTGTTATAAGAAAGAGAAGATGGAGATATGTTGGACACACTTGAGGAGAAATGATCAACGAATATCAAAGCAGGCATTGAAGTGGGATGCAAAGGGTTCAAGAAAGAGAGGTCGACCTAAGGAGACCCTGAAACGAACTTTGCTGAGAGGCAGGAAATATCGGTCTCAGTTCCATTGAGGAGATTGAGCGAGTTGCCCAGGATAGAGCGGTATGGAGAAATTACTTGCAGGCCCTATGTAACGTATAACGGTACGAGAGGAATTATTATTATTATTATTAAGTATTACATACTGCGCAAAACATCAGCGTCCTTTTATTGATTGATTGATTGATAGGACCATCATCCTTGCACTTCGGTGAGTAACCATGTGTGCTCCGATCTCTATCTTGCACGGGAAGATCTCAGCTGCAGTGCACGAACCCCGTAGCACCGGCGATGATCCCCGATGTAATTTTGAAGATGGTGAAGATATTTTGTGGGAATTTTAAAACAAAATCTTTTTCTAATGAATTTTGCCCAGGCAGCGTCTTTCCAGCCTGATCTCAATTTTAGAGTACCAAGGGTTCGTTTACATGCTCATAAAGAACACACGACCTACGTTTTGTCGTCTACGATAGGACTTGGAACTCGATATCATCTACACTGAGATCTGGGATCTCTGGAGAAATATCCAGATAGCTCCACGAGGGAGCGAACTATTTAAATTTGGCACGAGCCTCTAACCTATAGACTCCCAAACGTTTTCGACCCACCGCCCAGTTTGCACAACATAAACTTTGTAACCCCTCAAGATTATAACAGTTTTCCAACACTCCCTCCACCCTCCCCACATATATATATAGTAGATATACGCTCTATTTTCTTTTGACATAGAAAATTGAAATGTATTTCTGTCATACATGGTCAATTTTCAAATGATTATATACATGAAATAGAAAATTGATTAAAAGAATGGATCGCGTAAGACGGGAATAAAATGAATTAAAATGCAGAAATCAAATTTTAAATGATTATTCAATCGTAAAATCAGGAAAATAATTTATTTTAAAATATACATTATTAATTTCTTTTTTAAGGAGCAACCGACCACTAATCGCCTGAACATTCCCCAAATTCTTCTGAACCCACTATCGCCCCTAGAAGGCTTCAGCGCCACTGGGGCGGTACCGCCATTTTGGAAAACGCTGATCTAACCTCTACGCTACAGAGACAGCTAAATCTACACAGAGTTTTTTTAAAAGGACTTAAGGACGAACTGACAAACAAACGAATAGCGAAAAGCCAGAAGTTGTCATAGTAAAATACTTCATCATCATCACCTTTCAACTCCCATCGGAGCACAGGTCTTCAACAAACTTCTTCCATCTCTTCCTCTCTCTTGCCATCCCTTCCAATTCTTTCCATATTTTGCCTATCCTCTTTATATCCGCCTCCAGCTCTCTTCTCCAGGTCTGCCTAGGCCTTCCCTACTCCTCTTTCCCTGCGGGTTCCAAAACAATGCCTGTCTTGCGATGCTTCCGGTCGGTCTTCTCAATGTATGTCCTATCCATCGCCAGCGTCTCTTCCTGAGCCTCTCTCCACTGGTATCTGCTTTGTTCTCTCCTGAGTTCCTCGTTTGTAATCTTATCATACCATCTCAATCCTTCTATCCTACGTAAACATCCATTTACGACGGTCTGTAGTTTTCTGATAGTTTCCTTTGTGGTCTTCCATGTTTCCGAGCCATAGAACAGCACTGACTTCACATTTGACTGGAAAATTCTCAGTTTTAGTAAAATACTTGTCATAGTAAAATACTTGTCATAGTAAAATACTTGTCATAGTAAAATACTTGTCGTAGTAAAATATTTGTCATAGCAAAATACTTGTCATAGTAAAATACTTGTCATAGTAAAATACTTGTCATAGTAAAATACTTGTCATAGTAAAATACGTGTCATAGTAAAATACTTGTCATAGTGAAATACTTGTCATTGTAAAATACTTGGCAATTGACAGTCTGTAAAGAGGAAAAAGGCCATATATATATAAGTATTAAATAGTAAAAAACGTTCTGATTACGAATCAACCAAGTGTCATGCCTGACGTCGTAGGCGATCATGTCGCTCCACATCTCTCTCCCCTTGGTGCAGTTAATCAGTTCTGACGTCGATCTTTTGTCGAGCCGCGATGTCAGACCAACATCTTTCCCTCTGTCTTCCACGATCTCTCCTTCCTGAATTGTATCTGTTGTCACCAAATGTTCTGGCCAATAACAGCAGCTAATGAGCGAAAAATCATAACGACAGAGATGAGGCATCTTAGAAGAGCTGCAGGTTTGACAATAAGAGACAAAATTAGAAATGAAGAAATCAGAAGAAGACTGGATGTGAAACCAGTCATGCAATTCATAAAAGAACAACAGATTAAATGATTTGGACACCTGACAAGAATGTCCTGGTATCGCCTACCACAGAGAGCCACACAGAAAAAGTATAATGAATACAAAGCAAGAGGAAGACCACGCAAAGGATGGAGCGACGGCATCAAGAACAGCCTTACGAACATGAGTATCATCTTACAAAGTGCCTTAAAACAAAATAGATGAGACTGCAGCAAAACTATTTGATTGGCAAAACACGTAGTAACAAAGTATGTAGTTTTACAAATTACAAAAACAATGACAAAATGCAGCAACGTTTCGATCAACAAGGCATTTATCAAGCAAACAAACAACAGGAGTGACAAATACAAACGTTTGCATTTAGTCGTCCATTTGTTTTTTTAATTTGTCACTCCTGTTGTTCGTTTGCTTGATAAAGGCCTTGTTGATCGAAACGTTGCTGCATTTTGTCATTGTTTTTATAATTTGTAAAACTACAGTACTTTGTGATTACGTGTTTTGCCTTAAAACAAGCACACACAAGATCACTACGTTTCACCCCCAACACTTCCATAAAAAAGTAAATGGTGGAAGAGAAGAAGACCAAATGTTCTAAACCTTCTCTTCGCATTTTATTCCCGAAGAACCTTGATTGTCTCATAAGAATGATTTTACTATGACAAGTATTTTACAATGACAAGTATTTTACAATGACAAGTATTTTACAATGACAAGTATTTTACTATGACAAGTATTTTACAATGACAAGTTTTTTACTATGACAAGTTTTTTACTATGACAAGTATTTTACTATGACAAGTTTTTTTTATTGTTTTTTTTTTTTCTTTTGTCCGCTTTCAACTCAGACGAAGTTTCATCTGTGAAACTGATTTTTGCGTGAAAATCCGTTTTTCCAATTTCTTACAATGGCAGCAGCGTGCACATTGTAAATTACTTTACACTGGCAGCCGTGTGCTCAATGTACTCGTAATTAGTATTCCCTCGCCATACAGGCAGATTTTCTCCTACTTCAGAGGTACTCACGTTATCGTCCTGAGTAAGACCAGGGACTCGAACAAATGCCGAACAGTAGGTTCGAACCCGAGCTATGAGGCGTCTCACAGCTAGCAGGCCGAGCTACTATCAACTACTCTTGGCAGTCCCCCCGCTATGACAAGTATTTTACTATGACAAGTATTTTACAATGACAAGTATTTTACAATGACAAGTATTTTACTATGACAAGTATTTTACTATGACAAGTATTTTACTATGACAACTTCTAACTTTTCGCTATTCGTTTGTTTGTCAGTTCGTCCTTAAGTCCTTTTTAAAAAAAACTCTGTGTAGATTTAGCCGTAGAGGTTAGATCAGCGTTTCCCAAAGTGGGTGGTACCGCCCCCAGTGGGCGCTGAAGCCTTCTAGGAGGCGATAGTGGGTTCAGAAGAATTTGGGGAATGTTCAGGCGATTAGTGGTCAGTTGCTCTTAAAAAGAAATTAATAATGTATATTTTAAAATAAATTATTTTCCTGATTTTACGATTGAATAATCATTTAAAATTTGATTTCTGCATTTTAATTCATTTTATTCCCGTCTTACGCGATCCATTTTTTTAAATCAATTTTCTATTTCATGTATATAATTATTTATCTCTCATTAGTATTACAGTTTATCTCTCATTAGTATTACAGTTTATCTCTCATTAGTATTAGTTTATCTCTCATTAGTATTACAGTTTATCTCTCATTAGTATTACAGTTTATCTCTCATTAGTATTACAGTTTATCTCTCATTAGTATTACATTTGCCCGAGTGGTTGCCCGGGCTCAAATTAAGGGTGTAAAGAATAGAACCACTGTTACCTGCCATGCATGTCGTAAGAGGAGGCTAAGAAGGTTGGGCTTGGGGCTAGCTACCCCACCCTGTAAAAAACCCTAGATAGCTACAGAAACTACAACCAGGTAAATTCATAGCTTGCCACCCGAGGAAAGACCACGCAAGGAGGGACTCATGGCAAGAAAATGGGGAGAGATCTGGAAAAGATCGTCTTGGATAGGCGGGCTTGGAAGGCCTTGGTTGTGAACCTATGCCTCCCTAGGGGCGAAGGATGAAGAGAGAGAGAGAGAAAGAGAAAGAGAGAGAGAAAAAGAGAGAGAGAGAGAGAGAGAAAGAGAAAGAGAGAGAAAGAGATAGAGAGAGAGCAAAAGAGAGCAAGAGATAGAGAGAGCAAGAGAGAGAGAGAGAGAAAGAGAGAGAGAGAAAGAGAGAGAGAAGAGAGAGAGAGAGAAGAGAGAGAGAGAGAGAAAGAGAGAGAGAGAGAGAGAAAGAGATAGAGAGAGAAAGAGAGAGAGAAAGAGAGAGAGAGAGAAAGAGAGAGAGAAGGAGAGAGAGAGAGAAAGAGAGAGAGAAAGAGAGAGAGAAAGAGAAAGGAGAGAGAGAGAAAGAGAAAGGGAGAGAGAGAGAGAGCGTATTACATTTAAAAAAACGTTCTGGTAAAAAAAAAAACCACACAGATAATTTGTGTTCTCTGTAGCGTGGAGGTTAAGCACTCGTCTCCAACACCAAAAGTACTCGATTCGATCCCTCGTTGATGCATCGGGATATTGTTCCAGAAAACTCTGCTCTCATTGTAGATGATATCGAGTTCCTAGTGTTGTAGGGATGATGTTCGTGGTGGTGGTGGTTTGATGTAATATGTAGTTTAGGTGGTTCAGTTCAGGACAATACATCTTCAGAACGGTTACAATATAGTAAAACAACCATCATGTTGTGACATTCGTATATTTTTTATTGATGTTACTTGGACATAGACAAAACACGTCTGTCTGGTTTCAGTTTTTATGTTCGTCTCCCTATGTTGTCACTACGTCGCTAAGCAGTACTAACAAATCTACGTCAACTAGTTCCACTACGTCGCTAAGCAGTACTAACAAATCTACGTCAACTAGCTTCACTACGACAATGTCTCGTTCTAGTGTTTGCTAGCTGCTCGTAGTGGGCAGCTTTGGTGTGCAAACACTACAGTCTCTACTTATGCATTTCTACAAACGTATCTATCTAAACTACTATCTAAACTACCTGTCTACTCTGTTGGCTGCTACCTGGGGTTGGGGAACGGTTGTGCCCGGTCCTGGCAGACTACTACACTAGTCATATCGGAGACGGATGATAAAACGTTGGTCCCGTTTTCAAGTTGAGAACATAAAAGAACTATTGATAGTTCAAAATCGAGATTGACGGTTGGAAAGCCGGTGCCTGGACAAAATTCATTACAAAGATTAAAAAATACAGGATATTAACACCATCTTCTAAATTACATCGGGAAACCTCGCTGGTGCTACTGAGTTCGTGCACTGTCGTTGAGATCTTCATGTGTAAGAAAGAGATCGGAGCACATTTCAATCAATCAATCAATCAATTTTTTCTTTAGATATTTAAAATATCTATTTTACCAATTCTGTAACCTAGCAGCTAGCTCACATTGTTAAGGCAACCACAAATCTCACTGATACCTAAATAACAGAAGACGGAAGACTAGACAGACATATAAAGGTTAGAGTTCAAAGAGCAAATGTTGTAACCTACACGCTAATCAAATTGTTAAGGCACCCAAAAATTTCACTGATAGCTAAACAACAGATGATCAACAGCTTTTTTATACCTACTTTGTGTTACCAGAGCCAAACATGGACAATGAGCAAAGCGCAGTCACAACAATTAATTACATGTGAAATGAGGTGGCTGCGAAAAGTTACCAACAACACCAGAAAAGACAGAATCCCCAACATCAGCATAAGAAAGAAAGTTGGAACAGAACCTTGCTTGAATTACATTGAGAAACAGAGAATGAAGTGGTTTGGCTACCAAATAAGAATGCATCCAAACTCCACAGTATACAGTCTTCTACAACAGAACATCAGGAAAGAAGGCGAGAGGAAGTCCACGAAAAAGATGGTTAGATGGCGTAGCAGAATCCTGTGAAAGAGCAAAAATAACAATCACACAAGCCACCAGAACAGCCCAAGACAAAAACAGAAAACCACGACACTGGGTAACAACCCGGTAACAGTGTGACGACAAAAGAAGAAGAATATTTTATCAATTTTAAAGTGACTATTTATACCCACTTTTTTTCTTTCATTTTAAAAAAAAAAACATTCTGATAACGAAACAAACCAAAAATAAAAATTACGATTATTGCAAAATCAAACTGCTTAAACCTGAAACAAACTCAAATTTAGTTGAAACTCAAGCTCTCATTTCACAATTCACAAATCTTTGCTTCCGAAATATTTTTTTAAATTTTGGACACGTCAAAGTGGTTTTCAGGAAATCATTCACAAAGCAGATTACAGCTACGACTCAGAAGTTGTATTCAAAACCACGCGTACTGTCGTTGTGAAAGCAACTGACAGTCTATGACGGATGCAGACTTGATGTCTTACGCCATTCATGAATTTTTCCGGCTAATGGTATCTCTGTGGTAAACAAATGCTTGGTTAGGAATAGAAAACGAGCGTTGATGTGAGTTGCCTTGAAACATGAATTCCATTTTTGGAAGTTTTAAGAGTGTTGGATACATCAATACTTCAATGGAGACATTTGATGGAAGTGGTTGGGAGAGTTATAATTCAAGTCTGTCACAAAGACAAGTGGATGTGAAGAGAAAATAGAATAATAATGTTTTTCACTCGCTTTGAAATCAGACGTAGTCATGACGATTCTGATAGATTTTTGCGTGAAGGCTTACTCTTTTATCATCATTGTCCCTAGCCATTCTAGGCGAACCTTGCTCTGACTTTAGATGTACTTGTAATTTAGATCCTCAAGTAAAGGATTAGGGTTAGGATTAGGGTTAGGATTAGGGTTAGAATTAGGGTTAGAATTAGGGTTAGGATTAGGGTTAGGATTAGGGTAAGGATTAGGGTTAGAATTAGGGTTAGAATTAGGTTAGGATTAGGTTAGGATTAGGTAAGGATTAGGGTAAGGGTTAGAATTAGGTTAGGTTAGTTGTAGTACAGAAGAGTATCGTAGGCTGACTGAGAACTTTGTTAGGGTTAGTTGTAGTACAGAAGCGTACATGTTTGCTCGCGTGCCCAGCGTGTTCGTAGCGCGTTGGACTACGGGTGACTAGTCCTCTGTAAGTGCGGGTTCAACTCCGCGGACTGGCAGAAAAGCTACAGGTTCCCAGATTTACAGTGTTCGTGGCACCGAGCCGAAGGGTTACAATGTCCATGACACTGAGCCGAAGAGCTTTCAGCTCAAGTGCTTCTGGATCGGAAGAAAAGAAGAGAAAAAAAAACAGAAGCGTACCGTGGGCTAACCCAGAACTTTGTTAGGGGCTATTGTCTAATTGTATATGTTATATCCACAGTTTAAGAAAGTGGATACAGCATCAGTACTGAACTTCATCAAGAAACAACAAATTAAATGGTACTGTCACATAAACAGATGTATAACAGACAGTGCACCTCAAAGAGCAATGTTACTCTGATACACTGGATACAAAGCAAAAGGCCGTCCACGCAAAATATGGACCCATGAAGATATCAAAGGCGACGAATAACACTACCTATGAAGCACACACAAAAGCCCGTTCTATAAATCTCTTCTTATCTTTAAGCTGTACGGCAAATCAGGGTTAGAGGGGAAAAAGGTAAAAGAAGAACGTTCTTCGGTAAAATAGTGCGAAGAGAAAGTTTGAAACATTTAGAGACAACGAGTAAATTACATGGCAGAAGAAATCGAGGGAGACAAAGTAAGAATAAGCTACATGATTTGATATCGTTGTTCGAGAAGAGATCTGCCACAGAACTGATACGCTTGTCAGACTAAGACACACATTGAGAGAGTGGTGAGACAAGACTGCTTACGCAGACCGGCACGGCACTTGATTGTGTCAAACATAGAGAGAGTTGTAGAGAAACACGATCACTTACACAGACCGGCACGGCACTTGATTATGTCAAACATTGAGAGAGGTGTAGAGAAACACGATCACTTACGCAGACCGGCACGGCACTTGATTATGTCAAACATTGAGAGAGTTGTAGAGAAACACGATCACTTACACAGACCGGCACGGCACTTGATTATATCAAACATTGAGAGAGTTGTAGAGAAACACGATCACTTACACAGACCGGCACGGCACTTGATTATATCAAACATTGAGAGAGTTGTAGAGTAACACGATCACTTACACAGACCGGCACGGCACTTGATTATGCAAAGATATGAAATATATAATAAATACCCCCAAAAAAATGTCAAATTGTGTTCACGGATCAAGTAAGATGGCAACCATAAATTCTTCTCATTCTTCTTCTTTTGTCGTCACACTGCTACCAGGTTGTTGCCACACTGCTACCAGGTTGTTGCCACACTGCTACCAGGTTGTTGCCACACTGCTACCAGGTTGTTGCCACACTGCTACCAGGTTGTTGCCACACTGCTACCGGGTTGTTGCCACACTGCTACCAGGTTGTTGCCACACTGCTACCAGTTTGTTGCCACACTGCTACCAGGTTGTTGCCACACTGCTACCGGGTTGTTGCCACACTGCTACCAGGTTGTTGCCACACTGCTACCGGGTTGTTGCCACACTGCTACCGGGTTGTTGCCACACTGCTACCAGGTTGTTGCCACACTGCTACCAGGTTGTTGCCACACTGCTACCGGGTTGTTGCCACACTGCTACCAGGTTGTTGCCACACTGCTACCAGTTTGTTGCCACACTGCTACCAGGTTGTTGCCACACTGCTACCAGGTTGTTGCCACACTGCTACCGGGTTGTTGCCACACTGCTACCGGGTTGTTGCCACACTGCTACCGGGTTGTTGCCACACTGCTACCGGGTTGTTGCCACACTGCTACCAGGTTGTTGCCACACTGCTACCAGGTTGTTGCCACACTGCTACCAGGTTGTTGCCACACTGCTACCGGGTTGTTGCCACACTGCTACCGGGTTGTTGCCACACTGCTACCGGGTTGTTGCCTCACTGCTACCGGGTTGTTGCCACACTGCTACCAGGTTGTTGCCACACTACTACCGGGTTGTTGCCACACTGCTACCGGGTTGTTGCCACACTGCTACCGGGTTGTTGCCACACTGCTACCGGGTTGTTGCCACACTGCTACCTGGTTGTTGCCACACTGCTACCGGGTTGTTGCCACACTGCTACCGGGTTGTTGCCACACTGCTACCAGGTTGTTGCCACACTACTACCGGGTTGTTGCCACACTGCTACCGGGTTGTTGCCACACTGCTACCGGGTTGTTGCCACACTGCTACCGGGTTGTTGCCACACTGCTACCGGGTTGTTGCCACACTGCTACCTGGTTGTTGCCACACTGCTACCGGGTTGTTGCCACACTGCTACCGGGTTGTTGCCACACTGCTACCGGGTTGTTGCCACACTGCTACCGGGTTGTTGCCACACTGCTACCGGGTTGTTGCCACACTGCTACCAGGTTGTTGCCACACTGCTACCGGGTTGTTGCCACACTGCTACCGGGTTGTTGCCACACTGCTACCGGGTTGTTACCCAGTGTCGTGGTTTTCTGTTTTTGTCTTGCGCTGTTCTGGTGGCTTGTGTGATTGTTATCTTTGCTCTTTCACAGGATTCTGCTACGCCATCTAACCATCTTTTCCGTGGTCTTCCTCTTGCCTTCTTTCCGATGTTCTAACCATAAATTAGCATTAATAAATTGAACATTTTACAACTTTAAGAATTTCATTCGGGAAGCAACATGTGACCACACCCAGTCGACCTAAAAACTAAGCTTTGGGGAAACCTGACAGACCTGAAGCTGACTGCCCAGTTTGTGGTCCACAGTAAATTAAGCGCATGACCAGAGATCGCTGAAGAAATAACCCTGACAGACCTGAAGCTGACTGCCCAGTTTGTGGTCCACAGTAAATTAAGCGCATGACCAGAGATCGCTGAAGAAATAACCCTGACAGACCTGAAGCTGACTGTCCAGTTTGTGGTCCATAGTAAATTAAGCGCATGACCAGAGATCGCTGAAGAAATAACCCTGACAGACCTGAAGCTGACTGCCCAGTTTGTGGTCCACAGTAAATTAAGCGCATGACCAGAGATCGCTGAAGAAATAACCCTGACAGACCTGAAGCTGACTGCCCAGTTTGTGGTCCACAGTAAATTAAACGCATGACCAGAGATCGCTGAAGAAGAAGATATTGTAATATGTTGGGTCATGTTGGGGTGAAGGACAATGGGAGAGCAGACGCACTGGCAAGAATGCTACTGTCGAGAATTGGTCTTCTATGAACAAAAGTGACATCATCTACGCTCTCAGAGAAAACATACGCTCTCAGAGAAAACATACGCTCTCAGAGAAAACATACGCTCTCAGAGAAAACATACGCTCTCAGAGAAAACATACGCTTTCAGAGAAAACATACACTCTCAGAGAAAACATACACTCTCAGAGAAAACATACGCTCTCAGAGAAAACATACGCTCTCAGAGAAAACATACGCTCTCAGAGAAAACATACGCTCTCAGAGAAAACATACGCTCTCAGAGAAAACATACGCTCTCAGAGAAAACATACGCTCTCAGAGAAAACATACGCTGTCAGAGAAAACATACGCTGTCAGAGAAAACATACGCTCTCAGAGAAAACATACGCTCTCAGAGAAAACATACGCTCTCAGAGAAAACATACACTCTCAGAGAAAACATACACTCTCAGAGAAAACATACACTCTCAGAGAAAACATACGCTCTCAGAGAAAACATACGCTCTCAGAGAAAACATACGCTCTCAGAGAAAACATACGCTCTCAGAGAAAACATACGCTCTCAGAGAAAACATACGCTCTCAGAGAAAACATACGCTCTCAGAGAAAACATACACTCTCAGAGAAAACATACACTCTGAAGGCTTCAACGAAGAAGATAAAGTGTATTCTTTATCTCGTTTACGTTCGTCCGCCTGCCCAGCGTGTTCGTAGCGCGTTGGACGACGGGTGACAAGTCATGTGAGAGTACGGGTTCAATTCCGCGGACTGGCAGAAAAGTCACATGTTCTCCATATTTACGGTGTTCGTGGCACCGAACCGAAGGTTTACGATGTCCATGGCACCGAGCCGAAGAGCTGAAAGCTAAAGTGCTTCTGAATCAGGAAAAAAAAATCTTGGTTGCGCAAGTTATGCATACCGATAGGTGCGGCAAGACGGGAAAACCACGAGAGAAAACGCAGTAGATACATCAATATCAACACAGAACGGAAGTTGTTAGCCTAACCACACTAAAGAGATCGGAGCAATTATGAACATTCCCGATGTGCGATGTGCGATGAACATGATCCTTGAATAATTAACTACTTCTATTACTAGTACTACTTATTGCTACTACTACTACTACTACTACTACTACTACTACTACTATGCACTGCACTACTATTGCTACTACTACTACTACTACTACCACTACTACTACTACTGTTGCTACTACTCATTGCTACTACTCACTACTATTACTACTACCATTGCCACTACTACTACCACTACTACTACATTGCTACTACTACACTTGCCACTCTACCATTGCACTCTACTCACTACATTGCACTACACTGCGCGCTACCACCACTACTACACACCTACTACTACACGCTGCCGCTGCGCGCCGCCGCCGCCGCCACCACCGCCACCACCACCGCCGCCGCCACTACCACCACCGCCGCCACTACCACCACCGCCGCTACTACTACTACCGCAACTAAGATCTACATGTGTAAGAAAGAGATCGTAGCAATTATGGACATGTCAGATGTGCGATGAACATGATCCTCAAATGAACAATGAACAAGAATATCATTTCTTCAATAATTATCACTAACAAAGAAATCAGAAGGAAACTGACCATGATAATTCAGCGAGTAATTAGTAGGAAAAAAACTATAGCATAATAAAAGCAAGGAAATATATTTTCGGAATATGTCATCTTGTAAACAGGCTCATTATAAATGTCAGTCACAGATCTTTGAACACACATCACAGGAGAAAAGGAATTGACATGCAGAATAAGAATTCTTAGATGACGTTGTACACAGAAAAAGAACACAATAAACATATTACAAGACTTGAACGTTAAGATACATTGTCTCGTAAACAATATCTATTTTTTGCAAAGTCTATTGTTTTACCCTATGTCAGTGTCTCTCCTCCTATGGGTCGTGACCCTTTGAGGGTCGTATGATCATTTCACAGGGACGCCTAAGACCATCAGAAAACACATAATTATCATAATTAGAAATCAATATTTTACAATATATAATTACATATTGTTTTTGTGAATAATCACTATGCTTTAATTATGTTCAATTTGTAACAATGAAAATACATCCTGCATATCAGATATTTACATTACGATTCATAACAGGAGCAAAATGACAGTTATGAAGTAGCAACGAAAATAATTGTATGGTTAGGGGTCACCACAACATGAGGAACTGTATTAAAGGATCGCGGCATTAGGAAGGTTGAGAACCACTAGTCTAGGCGGATGATGGAGTCGGTTGTCCACCCTTGCCGTTAAGCGTAGGGGTGGGAGCTTTAATTTGTGTCCCAGGTCCAGATGAGTCACCCTTAGTGTGTTAAATGTGTGTTTATTTAGTGTGGTCGTAATATTGTTCATTGTCTGTCCCCAGGGGATGATGGAATTGGTTGTCCACTCTTGCCGTTAAGCGTAGGGGTGGGAGCTTTAATTTGCGTCCCAGGTCCAGATGAGTCACCCTTGTTGTGTTATATCCGCGTTTATTTAGAGTGGTCTTGATATTGTCTATCCATCTTTTCCTGGTCTTCCCTTGGCTTTAGTATCTGCTCTCTTTATAATTTTCCAGATACTAACATTTTAGTTATATTAAAGTCGGAGTAGAGAACAGTGAAATCGCAGTGGCTAGTGCTCTCACTACTTACACTGAGATTCTGGGTTCAATTCCGCAGTGGCAGTGCACTTCTAGTCCTACCGTTTTGACTCTCAGGTCGACCTATTTTCTTTTGGGTACTAGAAAATCACTTGCAAATAAGAACGTGTGATACATTTCTTGAAAAATAATTACTTTTCTTTAAAATATATTTAACCACCCCCAACCCCTCCCTCCAACCCCTTCCCACCCTCTCATCGAGAAGTATATTTCACAAACATAAGAAGTGCAAAGAATACCAAACCAGCATGTGATGTACATATCACCCATAGTTATAGCGTGAACCTCCCAAAAATGGGTTTAAATATATTTTCATGAAAATTCATTAATTTTAAAATAAATAATTAGAATGCTTACACTAAACGTTATTTATCATCAAAGACAATGTCTTTGGCAACATGTGGCCAAATTGTATGACAATATGTTTGTTAGTTTTTTTTCTGTGAATTTTAAAAAATACAACCCTTGTTCTGGGTGGGTAAAAGTAAAAAAAAGTAAAGGAACCCTTTCATACCTCGTGGTATATAGGCCAATACAGTGTTAGGTCTGTATTTTTCATTGACTATCGGCACACGATGTGTGATGTGGTCAGCATCACGCCGGCCGCCTTTACTTTCCCACAGCATGTCTGGTACCCAGTTGAGGCTGGGTCGACCTGAGAGCCGTCGCGGTCGGAAAAATTCCACGCGCATTGCGGGAGCTGAACCCAGACCACCAGCCTTGCGTAGCGAGTTCACTAACAACTACGCTACAGCGCAGTGGCGGCTTGTCATTAAGGCCAGTGGGCTGAGCCCCACCAAAAATAAGTGTAATGTGTATTTATTATTGTATAAATTAAAATATAACCTCACCCAATACCATGATTCCCCCAAGTGTCTGGCCCCACCAACAAAATTAGCACGAGCCGCCACTGCTACAGCGGCTCTCTGTTCTGGGTGGGTGTGCCACCTGAAATGGTTCGACCACATAGTCAGATTACCAACAGACAGTGTGCCTCAAAGAGTAATGCTGCTCCGATAATAATAATAGCCTTTCATCGCAAGCTATGATAACAGTTTCAGACGTGTGCTGCTGCATCTCTCTGTTGTGTGCAGAGGTGACTGTAGAATCCAATTCTAGAACACAATCCCCTACCACATGTGGGTCATACATGAGCAAGGTTAGACATGTGGGTGTTGTGTGTTCTGCCTTTTTCGCTCAGCTCGTTTTCTCCGTTCCTCAACAGCACGATGATTCTCAGCTATGCAGGTTCCTCTTGTATTGTTACAGTTCCACATTTGGCGATTTTGCGTCAGGGATTCACAGCACGTAGTGTCTATATCGAAGGGATTCCCAGCACGTAGTGTCTATATCGAAGTTATTCCCAGCACGTGGTGTCTATATCGAAGTTATTCCCAGCACGTAGTGTCTATATTGAAGAGATTCCCAGCACGTAGTGTCTATATTGAAGAGATTCCCAGCACGTAGTGTCTATATCGAAGTTATTCCCAGCACGTAGTGTCTATATCGAAGTTATTCCCAGCACGTAGTGTCTATATCGAAGTTATTCCCAGCACGTAGTGTCTATATTGAAGAGATTCCCAGCACGTGGTGTCTATATCGAAGTTATTCCCAGCATGTAGTCTCTATATTGAAGAGATTCCCAGCACGTAGTGTCTATATTGAAGAGATTCCCAGCACGTGGTGTCTATATCGAAGTTATTCCCAGCATGTAGTGTCTATATTGAAGAGATTCCCAGCACGTAGTGTCTATATCGAAGGGATTCCCAGCACGTGGTGTCTATATTGAAGTTATTCCCAGCACATGGTGTCTATATTGAAGTTATTCCCAGCACGTGGTGTCTATATCGAAGTTATTCCCAGCATGTAGTGTCTATATTGAAGAGATTCCCAGCACGTAGTGTCTATATCGAAGGGATTCCCAGCATGTAGTGTCTATATTGAAGAGATTCCCAGCACGTGGTGTCTATATCGAAGTTATTCCCAGCATGTAGTGCCTATATTGAAGAGATTCCCAGCACGTAGTGTCTATATCGAAGGGATTCCCAGCATGTAGTGTCTATATTGAAGAGATTCCCAGCACGTGGTGTCTATATCGAAGTTATTCCCAGCATGTAGTGTCTATATTGAAGAGATTCCCAGCACGTAGTGTCTATATCGAAGGGATTCCCAGCATGTAGTGTCTATATTGAAGAGATTCCCAGCACGTGGTGTCTATATTGAAGTTATTCCCAGCACGTAGTGTCTATATTGAAGAGATTCCCAGCACGTAGTGTCTATATCGAAGGGATTCCCAGCACGTGGTGTCTATATTGAAGTTATTCCCAGCACGTAGTGTCTATATTGAAGGGATTCCCAGCACGTAGTGTCTATATTGAAGGGATTCCCAGCACGTAGTGTCTATATTGAAGTTATTCCCAGCACGTGGTGTCTATATTGAAGTTATTCCCAGCACGTGGTGTCTATATTGAAGTTATTCCCAGCATGTGGTGTCTATATTGAAGTTATTCCCAGCACGTAGTGTCTATATTGAAGAGATTCCCAGCACGTAGTGTCTATATTGAAGAGATTCCCAGCACGTAGTGTCTATATCGAAGGATTCCAGCACGTGGTGTCTATATCGAAGTTATTCCCAGCACGTAGTGTCTATATCGAAGTTATTCCCAGCACGTAGTGTCTATATTGAAGAGATTCCCAGCACGTAGTGTCTATATTGAAGTTATTCCCAGCACGTGGTGTCTATATCGAAGTTATTCCCAGCACGTGGTGTCTATATTGAAGTTATTCCCAGCACGTAGTGTCTATATTGAAGAGATTCCCAGCACGTAGTGTCTATATCGAAGGGATTCCCAGCACGTGGTGTCTATATTGAAGTTATTCCCAGCACGTAGTGTCTATATTGAAGGGATTCCCAGCACGTAGTGTCTATATTGAAGGGATTCCCAGCACGTAGTGTCTATATCGAAGGGATTCCCAGCACGTGGTGTCTATATTGAAGTTATTCCCAGCACGTAGTGTCTATATTGAAGGGATTCCCAGCACGTAGTGTCTATATTGAAGGGATTCCCAGCACGTAGTGTCTATATTGAAGTTATTCCCAGCACGTAGTGTCTATATTGAAGGGATTCCCAGCACGTAGTGTCTATATCGAAGGGATTCCCAGCACGTGGTGTCTATATCGAAGTTATTCCCAGCGTGGTGTCTATATTGAAGTTATTCCCAGCACGTAGTGTCTATATTGAAGAGATTCCCAGCACGTGGTGTCTATATCGAAGTTATTCCCAGCATGTAGTGTCTATATTGAAGAGATTCCCAGCACGTAGTGTCTATATCGAAGGGATTCCCAGCACGTGGTGTCTATATTGAAGTTATTCCCAGCACATGGTGTCTATATTGAAGTTATTCCCAGCACGTGGTGTCTATATCGAAGTTATTCCCAGCATGTAGTGTCTATATTGAAGAGATTCCCAGCACGTAGTGTCTATATCGAAGGGATTCCCAGCATGTAGTGTCTATATTGAAGAGATTCCCAGCACGTGGTGTCTATATCGAAGTTATTCCCAGCATGTAGTGTCTATATTGAAGAGATTCCCAGCACGTAGTGTCTATATCGAAGGGATTCCCAGCATGTAGTGTCTATATCGAAGTTATTCCCAGCACGTAGTGTCTATATCGAAGGGATTCCCAGCACGTGGTGTCTATATTGAAGTTATTCCCAGCACGTAGTGTCTATATTGAAGAGATTCCCAGCACGTAGTGTCTATATCGAAGGGATTCCCAGCACGTGGTGTCTATATTGAAGTTATTCCCAGCACGTAGTGTCTATATTGAAGGGATTCCCAGCACGTAGTGTCTATATTGAAGGGATTCCCAGCACGTAGTGTCTATATTGAAGTTATTCCCAGCACGTGGTGTCTATATTGAAGTTATTCCCAGCACGTAGTGTCTATATTGAAGAGATTCCCAGCACGTAGTGTCTATATTGAAGAGATTCCCAGCACGTAGTGTCTATATCGAAGGGATTCCCAGCACGTGGTGTCTATATCGAAGTTATTCCCAGCACGTAGTGTCTATATCGAAGTTATTCCCAGCACGTAGTGTCTATATTGAAGAGATTCCCAGCACGTAGTGTCTATATTGAAGTTATTCCCAGCATGTAGTGTCTATATTGAAGAGATTCCCAGCACGTGGTGTCTATATCGAAGTTATTCCCAGCATGTAGTGTCTATATTGAAGAGATTCCCAGCACGTAGTGTCTATATCGAAGGGATTCCCAGCATGTAGTGTCTATATCGAAGTTATTCCCAGCACGTAGTGTCTATATCGAAGGGATTCCCAGCACGTGGTGTCTATATTGAAGTTATTCCCAGCACGTAGTGTCTATATTGAAGAGATTCCCAGCACGTAGTGTCTATATCGAAGGGATTCCCAGCACGTGGTGTCTATATTGAAGTTATTCCCAGCACGTAGTGTCTATATTGAAGGGATTCCCAGCACGTAGTGTCTATATTGAAGGGATTCCCAGCACGTAGTGTCTATATTGAAGTTATTCCCAGCACGTGGTGTCTATATTGAAGTTATTCCCAGCACGTAGTGTCTATATTGAAGAGATTCCCAGCACGTAGTGTCTATATTGAAGAGATTCCCAGCACGTAGTGTCTATATCGAAGGATTCCAGCACGTGGTGTCTATATCGAAGTTATTCCCAGCACTAGTGTCTATATCGAAGTTATTCCCAGCACGTAGTGTCTATATTGAAGAGATTCCCAGCACGTAGTGTCTATATTGAAGTTATTCCCAGCACGTGGTGTCTATATCGAAGTTATTCCCAGCACGTAGTGTCTATATTGAAGGGATTCCCAGCACGTAGTGTCTATATTGAAGGGATTCCCAGCACGTAGTGTCTATATTGAAGTTATTCCCAGCACGTGGTGTCTATATTGAAGTTATTCCCAGCACGTAGTGTCTATATTGAAGAGATTCCCAGCACGTAGTGTCTATATTGAAGAGATTCCCAGCACGTAGTGTCTATATCGAAGGGATTCCCAGCACGTGGTGTCTATATCGAAGTTATTCCCAGCACGTAGTGTCTATATCGAAGTTATTCCCAGCACGTAGTGTCTATATTGAAGAGATTCCCAGCACGTAGTGTCTATATCGAAGTTATTCCCAGCACGTAGTGTCTATATTGAAGTTATTCCCAGCACGTAGTGTCTATATTGAAGAGATTCCCAGCACGTAGTGTCTATATCGAAGTTATTCCCAGCACGTAGTGTCTATATCGAAGTTATTCCCAGCACGTAGTGTCTATATTGAAGTTATTCCCAGCACGTGGTGTCTATATCGAAGTTATTCCCAGCACGTGGTGTCTATATTGAAGTTATTCCCAGCACGTAGTGTCTATATTGAAGAGATTCCCAGCACGTAGTGTCTATATCGAAGGGATTCCCAGCACGTGGTGTCTATATTGAAGTTATTCCCAGCACGTAGTGTCTATATTGAAGGGATTCCCAGCACGTAGTGTCTATATTGAAGGGATTCCCAGCACGTAGTGTCTATATTGAAGTTATTCCCAGCACGTGGTGTCTATATCGAAGTTATTCCCAGCACGTAGTGTCTATATTGAAGGGATTCCCAGCACGTGGTGTCTATATTGAAGGGATTCCCAGCACGTAGTGTCTATATCGAAGTTATTCCCAGCACGTGGTGTCTATATCGAAGTTATTCCCAGCACGTGGTGTCTATATTGAAGTTATTCCCAGCACGTAGTGTCTATATTGAAGGGATTCCCAGCACGTAGTGTCTATATTGAAGAGATTCCCAGCACGTAGTGTCTATATCGAAGGGATTCCCAGCACGTGGTGTCTATATTGAAGGGATTCCAGCACGAGTGTCTATATTGAAGGGATTCCCAGCACGTAGTGTCTATATTGAAGTTATTCCCAGCACGTAGTGTCTATATTGAAGAGATTCCCAGCACGTAGTGTCTATATTGAAGTTATTCCCAGCACGTAGTGTCTATATTGAAGGGATTCCCAGCACGTAGTGTCTATATTGAAGAGATTCCCAGCACGTAGTGTCTATATTGAAGAGATTCCCAGCACGTAGTGTCTATATCGAAGGGATTCCCAGCACGTGGTGTCTATATTGAAGGGATTCCCAGCACGTAGTGTCTATATTGAAGGGATTCCCAGCACGTAGTGTCTATATTGAAGTTATTCCCAGCACGTAGTGTCTATATTGAAGAGATTCCCAGCACGTAGTGTCTATATTGAAGTTATTCCCAGCACGTAGTGTCTATATTGAAGGATTCCAGCACGTAGTGTCTATATTGAAGAGATTCCCAGCACGTAGTGTCTATATTGAAGAGATTCCCAGCACGTAGTGTCTATATCGAAGGGATTCCCAGCACGTGGTGTCTATATCGAAGTTATTCCCAGCACGTAGTGTCTATATCGAAGTTATTCCCAGCACGTAGTGTCTATATTGAAGTTATTCCCAGCACGTAGTGTCTATATCGAAGTTATTCCCAGCACGTAGTGTCTATATTGAAGAGATTCCCAGCACGTAGTGTCTATATCGAAGGGATTCCCAGCACGTGGTGTCTATATTGAAGTTATTCCCAGCACGTAGTGTCTATATTGAAGGGATTCCCAGCACGTAGTGTCTATATTGAAGGATTCCCAGCGTAGTGTCTATATTGAAGTTATTCCCAGCACGTAGTGTCTATATTGAAGGGATTCCCAGCACGTAGTGTCTATATCGAAGGGATTCCCAGCGTGGTGTCTATATTGAAGTTATTCCCAGCGTGGTGTCTATATTGAAGTTATTCCCAGCATGTAGTGTCTATATTGAAGTTATTCCCAGCACGTAGTGTCTATATCGAAGTTATTCCCAGCACGTAGTGTCTATATTGAAGGGATTCCCAGCACGTGGTGTCTATGTTGAAGTTATTCCCAGCACGTAGTGTCTATATTGAAGGGATTCCCAGCACGTAGTGTCTATATTGAAGGGATTCCCAGCACGTGGTGTCTATATTGAAGTTATTCCCAGCACGTAGTGTCTATATTGAAGGGATTCCCAGCACGTAGTGTCTATATTGAAGGGATTTCCAGCACGTAGTGTCTATATTGAAGTTATTCCCAGCACGTAGTGTCTATATTGAAGTTATTCCCAGCACGTAGTGTCTATATTGAAGAGATTCCCAGCATGGTGTCTATATTGAAGAGATTCCCAGCATGGTGTCTATATTGAAGAGATTCCCAGCATGGTGTCTATATTGAAGAGATTCCCAGCATGTGGTGTCTATATTGAAGTTATTCCCAGCACGTGGTGTCTATATCCAAGGGATTCCCAGCATGTGGTGTCTATATCGAAGCATTTCAAAGACACTTTAAGAGTGTCTTTAAAGTGTTATTTCTATCCACCAGCAGCACGTCTGCTCCGTTCAAGTTTGCCACACACACCTGTTTTGGGATACGTTTATCAGACATCTGAATACAGTGCACACAAAAGAAAAAGATCCTCCACGCAAAAGGTGTGATGCTTAGATGAGAACGATGTTGTGTACATGATGTGTTGCGTACATATTATTCAACAATTGTCGATGTCAACACGAGATAACTTTTTTTTTTTTTTTTTCCTCGATCCAGAATCACTTGAGCTGAAAGCTCTTCGGCTCGGTGTCATGGACATTGTAACCTTGGGCTCGGTGCCACGAACACCGTAAATCTGGGGAAAATGTAGCTTTTCTGCCAGTCCGCGGAGTTGAACCCGCACTTACAGAGGACTAGTCACCCGTAGTCCAACGCGCTACGAACACGCTGGGCACGCGGGCAAGATAACTTGTAAAAGTGGGATCAGAGAGAAGGGAGACGACATAATCTTTGTTTTCTTGTCTCTAACTCAAGTTTTACCTCACAGTGTCAAGATAATAAGAGACATCTAGAACGGGTTTTTGTGAGCGCTTCATAAGTAGTGTCTTTCGTCACCTCTGTTATCTCTAAGGGCCACATTTTGCCTGGACGTCCTTTTGTTTTGTATCCCATGTATCCACATTGAAGTGCTATTTGAAACGCACTATCTGCTGGTCATCTGCTTATGTGGCCGAACCATTTAATTTGTTGTTTCTTGATGAGGTACCTAGCGCCGAAAGCCAAAACAGAATTAAAGAATAGAATAGAATAAAATAGAATAGAATAGAATAGAATAGAATAGATTCTTGTAAACTTCGAATTCTGCATTTCGTGATCTAAGGGAAGTAACTGTATAAAATATAACTTGTTTCAAATCTTATTGTGCGTTGTGTCCCTTGTATATAAAAAATATTTCTTACAGAGCCACGTCTCAATCTTAGAACATGTCGGCCTAATTTTGTCGCAATGTGTCTATAGGAGTTGGGGGAGGGCGGGGGCTCTGTGGTCTACAAGCAGGGCCGTGCCGTGATATGATACAGAGAGGCGGCCGCATCAGGCGGGACCGTAAGGGGGCGGCATAAGCAGCGAAATCAAAATCACAATGGAAGATTATTTTAAAGCAACAATATTTAAGGGGTGGCATTTCGAAGATTTTCATCATGCTGAGAAAATATACTGCACGTTCCTGTATACAAGTACGGTGCTCGCCTCTCGCGCTAAAGGTAGTCGGTTTGTTTCCCGCGTTGAACGATAGGGCATTATTCCAGAGATTCTTAATCTCAGTGTAGGGGAGATTGAGTTCCTAGTCATATCGTAGACGTCAAATATTCTAGTAGTCGAGTTTGGTAAATGTGTTGTGTAGATAAGTAAGGTTGTTGAGTGGGATACTGGAGAGGGATATGTTGAGTGGATAGTCGAGTGGATAGGTTGAGTGTTGGATAGTTGAGTGATAAGTTAAGAGGGATGGTTGAGTTGGATAATTTAGTGGGATAGGTTGAGAGGGATGGTTGAGTGAGATGGTTGAGTTGGATAGTTTAGTGGGATAGTTGAGTGGGATAGGTTGAGTGGGATAGGTTGAGTGGGATAGGTTCAGTGGGATAGGTTGAGTGGGATAGGTTGAGTGGGATAGGTTGAGTGGGATAGGTTGAGTGGGATAGGTTGAGAGGGATAGGTTGAGTGTGATAGATTGAATGGGATAGTTGAATGGGATAGATTGAGTGTGATAGATTGAGTGTGATAGCTTGAGTGTGATAGGTTGAGTGTGATAGATTGAGTGGGATAGATTGAGTGTGATAGATTGAGTGTGATAGATTGAGTGTGATAGATTGAGTGGGATAGGTTGAGTGGGATAGGTTGAGTGGGATAGGTTGAGAGGTATGGTTGAGTTGGATAGTTGAGTGGGATAGGTTGAGTGGGATGGTTGAGTGGTATGATTGAGTCGGATATGTTTACTGGGATAGATTTACTGGGACAGATTTACTTTGACAAATTGAGTGGGATAGATTGAGTGGGGTGGTCGGGCGGGTGGTCGGGTGGGTGGTCGGGCTGGGTGGTCAGACGTGGTGCCCGGGGGTGGGGGCCAGGTGGAGTGGTCGAGTTTCCAGTCCTATGAGAGATGGAGTAGAAAACTAAGGTCTCGTATACAGTTTAAACATGTAAAAAAGATATTTGGCAGTTCAAAATTGATAAGTGGGGGCCGGCTCATGCTGCTGCCCATGCAGAACTCATTCAATTAAAATGTTTGCAGTACACAAAATAACATCAGGACTCTCGTCTTTGCTATGGAGCTCGTCCACTGTCACTGAGATTATCCTGTGTACTAGATTATTAATGGGTTAATTGATTAAGTGATTGATTGATTGATTTATTGGTTGATTGATTTATTAATTGATTGATTGATTGATTGATTGGTTGATTGATTGATTGCTTTAATTGATTTATTGATTTATTGGTTGATTGATTTAATTGATTGATTGATTTATTTATTTATTGATTGATTGATTGATTGATTGGCTGATTGATTGATTGATTGATTGGCTGATTGATTGATTTGATTGATTGATTGATTGATTGATTTGATTGATTGATTGATTGATTGATTGATTGATTGATTGATTGATACTCGCTTATCGTTCCTAAGGTACTTGATTCGCTTCCTCGTGGAGACATCGAGATATGTTTCCAGAGATCCCTGATCTCATTGTAGGTGATATCGAGTCCCTAGTCCTATGGGAGGCGGACCATAAAACATAGGTCCAGTATTCAAGTTGAGAAAGTAAAAGAACCTTTGGTAGTTCAAAATCGTATAGAACAGGCTGGAAAGTAGCTGCCTAGGCAAAATTCATTAGAAAGATTTTAAGCATAAAATTCCTACAAAATAGTTTCACCATTTTCAAATTTACATCGAGGACCCTCGCCGGTGCTGCGTAGTTTGTACACTGTCGCTGATATCTACTTCTCTAAGAAAGATGTCGGAGCACAAATGGTTACTCATCCAAGTGCACTGATGATTGTTCTATCAATCTATTCAGTCAATCAATCAATCAATCACATTCAATAAATGTTGAGCTCCTAAATGATACTAGTTCTTCGAACGTTCCATATCGACCACTTGTTAACCACTCTTTGTGATTTGTATGTAATCAGAGCCTAAAATACGATTGTACGTTGTGCCAGTTATGCGCCAACATGTAAGTCAGCACATCCGATTTCTGCATCTTTTTTTATTTACTAGGATCGCTTCCCTGGGCCTCTACCTCATTCGCCTCTTACGACATGCCTTGTAGGTTGCAGTGGTACTATTCTTTGCTCCGGAAACCAGTAAAACTTGTACAATGTCTGTTTATTAATCATATTCATTGCTTTCGTTGCTTCCTCTGGGGGTCTTAAAACTCCCCATTTTCATCTAGGCCGTTACCTTAGTCACCTCTTACGACATGCCTTGTAGGTCGTAGTGGTACTATTATTTGCTCCTCATGCGCGCCCCCGCAACACACGGATGAAAAAGAAAAAAAAACCATATTTTAATTAACAAATTCTTGTAACAGCAAATCAGATTCCAGCTTTGCGCAGAATATTTGCTGAAGCAAAAATGGCAATTTTTGAACTATACGGTTTGACAAGTTGGCGTCGATAGATCGCCTCGACCCCTGTATCGAACTAGCTGCCCTTGATCTTGTAACATATTTGTATCCAATATGTTGCGACCCATTTCGAAATTGTATTATTTGATTTCTCTTCAATAAACGACATGTCATTTCGTTCCAACACTGGCCGGTTCACAAATGGATTAATATATTTGGCAACTGGAAAGTTAGGTGAAATTGATAGCAAGACTCGCTAATGTGATGCGGGGACTTGCAAGGGAAGCAAATAATAGTAACGACAAGGCATATCGTAAGAGGCGTTTGAGGTAGTAGCCTATGGAAGCTACCCTAGTAAATAAAAAGTATCGCAGAAATCGGATGTGCTGGCTTACTTGTAGGCGTATAACTGACACAACGCACAATCACTCTTAGACTCAGATCACATACAGATCACAAAGAGTGTTTAACTAGTGGTCGATATGGAGCGCTCGAAGAAGAAGAAGAAAAGTCTTAGATTAGTATGTGGGTCTTCTAAATGTACTGGGTTCGCACCCTCGTGGAGCCATCGGGTAATTTTTCTAGGATACCCCGATCTCAGTGTAAGTGAGATCGAGTTCCTAGTCCTATCGGAGACGGACCATACAAAGTAGGCTCCGTATTCAAGTTGAGAAAGTAATGGAACCCTTCTTAGATTAAAAATCGAGAATAGCAGGCTGTAAAGTCGCTGCCCGGACAAAAGTCATTATAAAATCATTAAAACTTTAATACTCCTACAAATAATTTTCAATATCTTCTAAATCACATGAATGATCCTCGCCAGTGCTACGAAGTTTGTGCACTGCCGCTGAAATCTTCCGGTGTTAGAAAGAGATTGTAACCTATATGGTTACTCACTGAAGTGCAATTATGATGGTTAAATCAGTCAATCCATCAATCAATCCATCAATCAATCAATTCATTAATCCATCAATCAATCAATACATCAATCAATCAATCAATCCATCCATCAATTCATCAATCAATCAATCAATCAATCCATCAATCCATCCATCCATCAATAAATCAATCCATCAATCCATCAATCAATACAACACTGACCGGTTCACAAATGGATTGATGCATTTAGAAACTAGACAAATATGTTTGTTTGATATTTAGGACAATCATCATTGCACTTCGGTGAGTAACCATATGAGCTCCGAACTCTTTCTTACACAGGAAAATCTCAGCGGCAGTGCACAAACTCTGTAGCACCGGCGAGAGTCCCTGATGTCATTTTGAAAATGGTGAAGATATTTTGTAGGAGTTCTTTTAAAAAAAAAAATTTGGAATGAATTTTGCCCAGGCAGCGGCTATCCAGCCTACTCTTCTCGATTTTGAACTGTCAATGATACTTTTACGTGCTCATATTGAACACGGGACCAACGTTTTAACGTCCCATCTCGGATAGGACTAGAAACTCGATCTCACCTACACTGAGATCAGGGATCTAGGGAAAAATATCCCTATGGATTCACGAGTGAGCGAACCGAGTACCTTTAGAACGAGAGGCGAGCACCGAACCTCTACACAACATATGTTACAATTGAAAAGTATTAAATATGTTACGAAACAAACTAACAATGCAGTCAATTACATCAAAACGACCACATTTCATACTTCTACAGAATTTGCAACAACAACAGCAACAATATCCCTCATTATTTATTAACCTTATCATTATAACCACTTCTGCTGCTGATTTTAATCCATGCCAAGGGGTTAATATTTCCAGTCCCCCAAACAAAATGTTGACCTAATCCAAAAAATATTACCCCAAACAAACAAAAATAATTAGAAAGAGACACAAATTTGGCTGAACCTGAACGGACGATGTGGTCACAGCACATATATTTTTTAGCAATGCTCGGCCAAATATAAATTTCTGGAAACAGATTTAGCTTTCCAATTTGCAATACAAGTGCCTCCATTTTATGAAATATAATATCCTCAAGGGAGATTATTCTGAAATATGGAGTTATAGGGAAAGTGAACTCTACATGATTTAGAGAAAGTTGTCGAACGTTAGTTTGAAATCAGATTTCAATGTTGTGGGGTTTTTTTTAAAAGAAAAATATTGCTGACAGTAGGAGCCACGGAAAACATCAGTATGCATACACTTCTATATCTGTTGGAGGAGTCTGTGCACCTATGGGTCTGTCCTGAGGGCAATGACGTTAGTTTAGTAACCACTAACAAAGCTTGTTGCACAGAAATTATGATAAAAACCGGTGCGCTCATTCATACAATTAATAATAATAATAATTCCTCTCGTACCGTTATACGCTACATTGGTCCTGCAAGTAATTTCTCCATACCGCTCTATCCTGGGCAACTCGCTCAATCTCATCCATAGAACTTAGACCGATATTTCTTGCCTCTCTCAGCAAAGTTCAGGGTCTCCTTAGGTCGACCTCTCTTTCTTGAACCCTTTGCATCTCACTTCAATGCTTGCTTTGATATTCATTGATCATTTCTCCTCAAGGTGTGTCCAACATATCTCCATCTTCTCTTTCTTATAACAGTTGTCACTAGTGGTTGACCAGACATTTCTCTGATTTCATCACTTCTGAATTCGTTCCATTTTATATTCATTATTTTTCGCAGACATCTATTTTCAAATGCATTCAACTTGCTTTCTATATCTTTAGTCATTTTCCAACTCTCGCTGGCATATGTTAGGATTGATACAACATTTGAATTGTAAATTCCAAATTGCAGTTCCATATATACAATTGAACGCTGTATAAACTTACCCAATCAATCAACGTGCAAGCGTCCGTGACATTGTGGTCAATATGGTCTACTAAGCGGCGTTGACCGAGAGCCGCTTAGCGTAGTTGATAGTGAACTTGCTCCAAGGCTGGTGGTCGATTCACTTCCTCGACATGCGCTGAAATTGGTTGACCGCGACGCGATTCTCACTTCGGTCGAATTCTTCCATTATGGATATTCCAGACATGCTCTTGTCAAAGCATAATTGCGTCTGTGATGCTTAGACCAATCACTCATCTGTGCCGATTGGTCAATTTGAAAAATATCATGGTTTAATACTGTATATGCACCATTACAGACGGTATGAAATGTAATCTCGTTACTTTACTTTAAGGAATAGGTCTAGCCTGACTTGTACTAATTCGATTAGGAAGGAATTGATGTACAAATTTGAATAATGAATAGAATTCTATTTTTTGTTGTTGGTGATTTTGTGATGCCCAACCTATTTAGAATATGTTCCACCCATGTGTTGCCGGAGCTCGCAAGGGGAGCAAAGAATAGTAACACTGCACCTACAAGGCATGTCGTAAGAGCAACTGAGTAGGGGCATAGGAAACAAATTGTAGCATATCCTTTTACAGGACGTAGCCATCAACCACAGTAAACGAGTCGTTGATTTTGCTAGGCACCATTTATACGTTCAGTAGTTTGCCATCTTTCGAACGGTGAGGTGAATTGTTATCTTTCGTAAACACTCCACAGAAACGAATTTGCTTCATTAATTCCTCCGTGAAGTTTGAACCAGGTACGCTGGTGTTGTGATTAAGCTCACTACCACTACAGACGCCCATAGGGCCCTAGGAAGCTACCTAGTAAATAAAAAGTATTGCATAAATCGGATTACTGGCCTATTTGTAGGGGCATAACTGCAAACGTACAATCGCTCTTAGCTTGGATCATATACAAATCACAAAAGTGGTTAACATGATGATCGAGGAAGTAGACAGAATATTTCAATGTATTACTGATAAGAAAACAAAGAACAGAATACTAAGAGCATGCATATTCCCAGTAGCAACGTATGGGTGCGAAGCATGGAAGCATTTAATAAAGCAGATGAAAAACATATATGGCTTTTGAATATATATCTTACAGAAGAGTCCTTCGTATATCTTAGACAGAGAAGAGAACAAATAGATCTATCCAGAAAGAACTCAAAATCAAAGAAAACTGGCTGATGCTACAAATAAGAAAGAGAAAATTGAGATATTTTGGACATATAAAAAGACATGAAGGGCTGGAGAAGAACATCATGGAAGGAGGCATACCGACAAAGAGAAGAAGAGGAAGACCACGGAGAAGATGGATTCAGGATGTAACTGATGGTTTGAACATGACGGCTGCAGAGGCAGGACATCTGATCTATGAGAGAGAGAAATTCCGGAGGACTGTTGGGGTGGCAATGTTCTGCTCAGGACAAGCTACTTGATGATGATGATTACGAAGAGAGAAAGTCAGAAATGATACAATTAAGTTTGAAGTGGATGTCACAACAACAGCAGCAATAAAGTTCATTCAGGCGTTTATTATTGTTCCACTTAATAAGAATGCATCCAAACTCCACAGTATACAGAGTCTTCTACAACAGAACATTGGCAAGAGGAAGACCACGGAAAAGATGGTTAGATGGCATAGCAGAATCCTGTGAAATAGCAAAGATAACAATCACCCAAGCCACCAGAACAGCGCAAGACAAAAACAGAAAACCACGGCACTGGGAACAACCCGGTAGCAGTGTGACGACAAAAGAAGAAAGAAGAAGAAGATTATTGTTCCATCTTTTCCTTTATTCTGCTTTACCACACAGCGTCAGGATAAGAAGAGATTTCTAGAATAGGCTTTTGTGTGCGTTTCATAACTAGTGCTTTTTTTTACCATTGTCACCTGTTGCGACGTTTTTTCATCTTTGTGCATCTCATTGTAAATCGGACGTCATTGCTTGTAAGTGCGATCTGTCTGTTGGTAATCTGCCGATCTGTCTGTTGTTGGTAATCTGCCGATCTGTCTGTTGTTGGTAATCTGCCGATCTGTCTGTTGTTGGTAACCGCGATCTGTCTGTTGTTGGTAATCTGACGATCTGTCTGTTGTTGGTAATCTTCGATCTGTCGTTGTAATCTGCGATCTGTTGGTGTAATCTGTCGATCTGTCTGTTGTTGGTAATGCCGATGTTGTTGTGAATCGCCGATCTGTCTGTTGCTGGTCATCTGCCGATCTATCTGTTTTGAATCTGCGATCTGTCTGTTTTGGTAATCTGCCGATCTGTCTGTTGTTGGTAATCTGCCGATCTGTCTGTTGTTGGTAATCTGCCGATCTGTCTGTTGTTGGTAATCTGTCGATCTGTCTGTTGTTGGTAATCTGCCGATCTGTCTGTTGTTGGTAATCTCGATGTCTGTTGAATCTGCCGATCTGTCTGTTAATCTGATCTGTCTGTTGGCATCTGTTTTTAATCTGCCGATTGTCTGGTTAATCCGTCGTCTGTCTGTTGTGGTCAATCTGCCGATCTTCTGTTTTGGTAATCTGCCGATCTTCTAAGTTTTGGTATTGTAGATTTTTTATTTCTTCTTTTTCTGAGCGCCCGCTGTCAGTTCATGCGGGTCATAACGTCTGGAATTGCGCTTCTAAGTTTTACAGGTGTCTCTCACAATGGGTCTGCCTGGTCTTCAGAGGAACTTAAGAGTTGATCCTTCAAGTGAGATAGTTACAGGAAACCTCTTGTCCCCAAAACATTTGCCTAGAGTCCTCGTACCATCTGTACTTTACGGCAGTGTTGTATAGTGAAGTGCGATTCTCTATCGGATTACCTGACTTTGGTGAGGTCGTTCCGTACACATCGTATGATAAACACTATTTAATGATCTTTTAATGCCGTATATATGGACTTGGATCTACGCCAAAAAGCATTAACTACTTTGCGCTGACTGGGTGAGGTCGCTCCGGTTTAGTACCATTCTCGAATCTTCTAGGAATAGTAACTGGAACTGTCATTTTCTTGTATTCAATTGCTCTTTTACGATCATTTTTCGTCGATATATTGGGCTTTATGATTTTCGTTAAAGACTGTGTCTAAAATGTGCGCTCTTTCTGACTATATGAGATCGTTCCGGATTAGGAACATTCTCAGACATTGGAGACACATGTACTTGTCACGCAAACGATCATTTTTTGGCTGTTTAATTGGTCTTTATATGATCTGAGCCATAGTGTTTGGACGTCATCTTACTCTGTGTAGGATGATCGGCTTCCGAAATGTATCGCCCTTAGCCAATGCTTGGGTTTGTACCAGTCAAGCCTTTGCATTACCGGCCTTACTTTTCTATCCACGGTGAGTTTATTCCTGAATAGGAGTATTCTCAGCTGTTTCGCTGCGCTTGTCGACACTTGGCATTTTGCAATGTTTACTGTGCATTTTCCCTGTCCCCGGGAAACACTGGACTGGGGCTGCGCACAAATATTCTAGAGGGTCGTTTCAATTGGCGATAGCAACGTAACTCAGAATTTTGCGCTCGTCAACATCACCCACCTCATTTCTTCCGGTGATGTTAGTTGGCATTACAACAGTACTTTGCCCGGTTGTCACAGGGCGGGGAGTTTCGTTAGACACTAAAACGCAACTTTAGGATTTGCGCTTGGCCAACCTTACCCAGTGAATGTATCTGCGCTAGACCTTTGATATATAGTTTATCGCAATCTTCCCATGTGTTGACACGATACGTTACAGTGCTTTTAGATACCTTTGGGTCACCTAGAAACAGATACAGTTCTCCGTCATTACCAACGCTAGCAACAAACGGCACCTGATGATAATGATAATTATAATTAAATACGTTATGTTTTCTTTGCAATTGTCTTAACATTTCCTTATTTTTATTTCCTCCTCAGGTAAGTGCAGTAATACAGCAAGCAGCTTGTACGTGAGTTATTTGGTTTTGTTTGTTTTTGGTGAAGTCTGATCCTGTGTGTGTTTGTGTGTGTTTCTGTGTGTTCCTGTGTTTTTGTGTGTTTGTGTATTTCTGTTTTGTGTGTTTTGTGTGTTTGTGTGTGTTTAATAATATAAAATAATATAAGTTATATTCAATAACTATTTACCCCTAAAGCCTACACTTGTAATAGATTTAAATGTTGTGCATCTGTAACTGTGTCTTAGTCAAAGTATGGTACTTATTATATCTACGTATTTATTCTACCAGAGCAGGCTGAAAAGCCGCGGTCCAGGCAAAATTCATTAGAAAATTTTGAAAAAATAAGTTAATATATTAAAATATTGTTACCATTTTGAATTACACTGGGGACACTCGCTGGGCTACGGAGCTCATGCAATGTCGCTAGATTTCATTTGTAAGAAAGAGATCGGAGCACACATGGTTACTCACTGAAATGAAATAATGATAGACTTATCAGTTAATCAATCTATGCATTTATTGTCCATTCCCGTTGTGTCGATCAGGCCTCTGGGTATCGAAGAGTATGACAAGTACCTCGAGTTCGCCTCTGTTTATGGTATTTCCTACCGCCTCTTCTACTTCTGAGATCTGTTGTTTACTTGGGCGGCCTTTGGTTTTTGAAACTATTGTATCAGAATAGTAGTACTGGTAGTGGTGTACAGGTTGGATGATAATCATGTTACATGGCGAAACATTTTGTATTTTGTAAAAATATTTTCACTCGGTAGTTGTTGTTTTACAGTAGGCCGAGCGCCCGAGTGGTTACTGGGGCTCAAATTTTGGGGCTCAAAACACGGATCTGTGGATAAGAACAGGGCAGGAACCTATGATAACACAGGTCAAGAGGAGAAGATGGCGATGGATAGGTCATACCTTGCGGAAGACACAGTCGAGTGCCACTAGACAGGTGCTCGAGTGGAACCCGCAGGGAAAACGAAAAGAGGACGCCCTAAGCAGACTTGGAGACGAGGTCTTATTGAGGAGCTGAAGAGTGCTCAATTGACCTGGGAGACCATAAAGAGAACAGCCAGAGAGCGAGAAGAGTGGCGAACAACTGTTGAGGCCCTATGCTCCACAAGGAGCGGAGAGGATTAATGATGAAATTTGGGGTGTAAAGAATAGAATCACTGTTTCCTACTACGGATGTCGTAAGAGACGCGTAAGGAGGTTTGACTGAACTCGGATGCATGTGTCCTAAACGTGTAGAAGTCTATGCATTTAGGCGCCTACCAAACCAATGTACAACGTATACACGTTCTTGGCAAAGATCAAATATATCACAAAGAGTGATTAAAATTGGTCGTAAAGAACGAACGCAAAGAAGAAGAAGAAGACTGTCGGCGCATTTATATTGCAGTTATGAGGAAATTAATTATTATGAAAACAGGATTAGATGTAGTGGCTAGCAGTTCCCTCCGGTGGCAGCTGAGGAACCAGACAGTTAGCTTTAGTGTGTAGTTTGTATATATTTAGATATTTTATTAGCATACACTCTCTAAGCAGAAGGGTAACACTAAACGAGACATTGACGTAGGGAAGCTAATCGACGTAGTTGTGTAGTGACAGTCAGTTAGCAACATTTTAGTAAACAGAAGAGACGAATACACAGCGTAGATAGACGGACGTGGTTGTTGTGTTGTCCGTAAAGTCACCATCATACAATGAAATAAATAAACATACGATGCAAAGATCACGTTGGAATTGTGTCTGCTTGACGTCTCATGTTGACTAGTAAATGTTTTAGTAAATACCATCGTCGTACTAACACCGTTATAAGGAAGGAACGTCATGAATAATCAAAGAGGAAACTCATAATTAAATTAATCAGGAATGGAGGTAATGTAACTGAGTGATCGATGGGACCACAGACAAATATGTATAATCAAAGTACAATATATCGTCCGCATGCCTTATCACAGGATGCCAAAGATATTATTCTACAGTGAAATGTCGTGTGGCAAACGCTCCGAGGGGTCAAAGAAGAGATTCAAAGACACACTCAAGTCCTCTCTAAAATCCTTCGAAATCAAGATTGATACCTGGGAAAAGCTGCACGGGACCGAACATCCTGGCGTTCACTCCTACGAAAGGGTGCAAAATCATGTGAGGCAGCACGTCAAGCAGCATCAGTACTGCGTAGACAAAAGTGAAAGGCCAGTGCACACGAGTCCCAGACTGTAGCATCAATCTCATGCCCACACTGTCCACGACTCTTCTAGGCACGCATCGGACTGACAAGTGTCCATTGACTGATATTACATTTTGTTTGTTGGATGAAGTAACTATGTGGTTATAATCATATTTGATTGACGAACATTATTATTATTATATATAAGGAAAGTAAAACCAGCTAGTTCATCTAAAGAAAACCCACCCTGACTACAACATAGAGAACAGAAAAAGATGAAGTTTTACGTTTTTTCTATAAATTTATTATCTTTCGGAACAAAAAAAAAATCAAAGAAATTACAATATTCACTGTCAAGCCATGTGGACCAAAGATAATTAATTGATCATGCCCCGCCCGAGTGGTTGCCGGTGTCCAAATTTGGTGTGTAAAGAATAGAACCACTGTTACATGCCACGCATGTCGTAAGAAGCAATTAAGGAGGTTTGGCTGAAATCGGATGCACGTATCCTAAATGTGTAGAAGTCAACCTGCTGTCTTACAGGTCAGCTGGGGATTGCCCAAGGCTAACGGAGAGCGAACCCAGTAAACGCTGGATGAATCCGGACACATCACAGAAGGATAAGCACCAGAACTCCAAATGGCGCTGAAGATGTGACAAAACACACCAATGCTATGGCTGCATGAATCAGATTTCCACATGAATGAATTTATGGATAAATCTGGTACATCGGTCGTTTGTGTAGGGCCTGTAAGCAATTTCTCCATACCTCTCTATCCATCGCAACTCGCTCAGTCTCCTCCATGGAACTGAGACCAATATTTCTTGCCTCTCTCAGCAAAGTTCGTTTCAGGGTCTCGTTAGGTCGTCTTCTCTTTCTTGAACCCTTTGCATCCACTTCAATGCCTGCTTTGATATTCTTTGATCATTTCTCCTCAAGGTGTGTCCAACATATCTCCATCTTCTCTTCTTATAACAGTTGTCACTAGTGGTTGACCAGACATTTCTCTGATTTCATCACTTCTCCTGAATTCGTTCCATTTTATATTCATTATTTTTCGCAGACATCTATTTCAAATGCATTCAACTTGCTTTCTATATCTTTAGTCATTTTCCAACTCTCGCTGGTATATGTTAGGATTGATACAACATTTGAATTGAAAATTCGTAATTTAGTTTAATACTATATAACTTGCAGTTCCATATTTTATTTAGACTTTTAAAAGCTAATGTTGCTTTGCCAATTCGTATCATAATTTCTTTTTAACATTTCCTGTGCAATCAAAATTGCTACTTAAATAGGTGAACTGCTCTATTTTTATCATTTTAGATTCCAGTGTGATATCTGCATTACTTGCCATAGGTGTCTTCATTATATTTGTTTTTTCATAGCTTATCTGCAGTCCAACTTTTGATGCTATGGATGACAAGTTATCTGTTAATATTCATATTATTTAATATTCTTATCTTATCTATCTTAACCACATTTGCCCTGAAGAGAGTTAGTTTTCTATCTTGTGCCAGATGTGTTCCGCTTGACGTTGTCAGTCCATGCTTTCGCAGGGACTCTGAGATGTTATCTATCCATCGTGTTCTTGGCCTGCCTCGTGCTCTGCGCCCTGAGCGTCGATTATTGTAGGCACGTGATGGTAGTAAATAGGGTTCCATTCTCATTAGATGGCCGAACCACTTGATTCTTTGCTTCTCGATGTACTGTATGCATGGTATAGTACAAACGATGCTTCTGATATTCTCGTTTCTCACTCTATCTCGCCTTGTAACGTTAACAGCTTTTCATAGACATCTCATTTCACATGTTGTAATCTTTGTTTCTTGTGTCTTAGTCAGGGGCCATGTTTGGCACTGATAGCATAGAGTTGGAATAAATATGCAGTTTATCAGTTGTCGTTTGACTGCCATGTTAATGCTTGGATGTTTTAATAGTGGTGACAGTTGGTATGTCACTGCGTTTGCCTTCTGGCATCTAGCCTCGATTTCTCTGTCCATCTATTACTTAATATTACTTCATATTAATTCATATTAATTCATATTAATTCATATTAGTTCATATTACTTCATATTAACAAATATTACTTCAATTAATTAATTTCCACATTCTACTATTTCGAATTTCTAACCTTATGAGACAAGAAACTCGATGTCGATTCTAAATTCGATCTATTTTCGACTGAAATGTAATTTAACAATTAAGCCTGACATTTTGAGCGAAATTTTTTCTGTACATTTTTCGTCTATAAAATTCGTTAAACAGAAAAGAAAATCGGATGTAAAGAGATTTACTTAATAATGGTTTGTTCCGTCTCACACGGATTTGCAAGTCAGTTTTTGTTTTTCCTATCACGTGATGCGCATTTTTATTGTACGTTTCTCTCATTTGTTGACAACGTAATGAATCGTCTGTGTTGTTCTCATTGTTATCAGTTACTGGTGACTTGTTAAATATGTTGAAATAACCGTCGGCGTAGCACAGTTTCTAGATATTGATTTGAGTATCAACGCACATTAACGATTTAAGAGCAGTTTTTTACACAAACATTTGCCATTTTTCTCTTGTCTTTTCATTCTTCTTCTGTTCTGGGCACGCGGGTGTTTGAAGCAATGAAAGAGTGGACAGACTTGCATCAACATCACCCTATTGTTGGAGAGTTGAAGATGGATAAGGGGATGTTCTTCGGTCTCTTCGCGACTGCCTGTTGGATGAAGACACTAAATAGATGTTGAATCGATCCAGCGATTTAAGCAGTTTGAAGTTATCCGTTGTACAGGTAAAGCTGGAGGGATGAGATGCAGAATGAGGATGTGTTTAATCAGCGAGCTACAGGAACCATCAGTATTCATACTCTTCGATATCTGTTGGATGAGATTGAGCGCCTATGGTCCTCCGAGTGTAATGATGTAAATTTAGTAACCTATAACTTGTCTTCAGCTATTATTTAAGTTTTCCTTGTTTGTCTGGGGCTGTAATTAACTACACTAACCTCATTCAGTGCCACTCTGGCTGATATTCTAGGTCACATTATTTTCTAAGTGAACACACAACCTGACATACTGGTTGTCGCTCAGTATATATTGCAATATAGACAAATCCAGTGTAATATGTTACAGTATGAAAGAGTTAATTTTTCCAGAGGTCCATAATCGCATTGTATGTGAGATCGAGTTCCTAGTCCTACCAGAGACGTACGATTAAAATAGATTCCATGTTCACGTTGAGCATGTAAAAGAACCCACCCCTTCAATCTGTAATTATTTAGATCTTTGGACGCATTTATTTACAAATCAGTTAATATTTAATGTCAAGTTTAACAGCTCGTGTCAGTTTTATTGGCAGACATTTCGACAAATCAGGTTTGTTGTATATTTTAATTATAAATAATAAATAAAGTTATACATTATTTGTGACGATACTAATAGAGGCGAGTTTAAATCTTATAAATATGGAAGTCACAGAATTAAAGAAAACAGAGCTGAGAATCTTTCAATCAAATGTGAAGTTAGTGCTGTTCTATGGCTCGAAAACATGGAGGACAACAAGAGAAACCAGCAGACCTTCATAATTGGATGTTTACGTAGAATAGAGGAACTAAGATGGTATGATAAGATTACAAACGAGGAACTCAGAGAAAGAACAAGCAGGTACCAGTGGAGAAAGAGCTCAGGAAGAGACGCTGGCGATGGATAGGAGATACATTGAGAGACCAGACCGGAAGCATTGCAAGATAGGCACTGTTTTGGAACCTGCAGGGAAAGAGGAGTAGGGAAGGCCTAGACAGACCTGGAGAAGAGAACTGGAGACTGATATTAAAAGGATAGGTAAAACATGGAAAGAATTGGAAGGGATGACAGAGAGAGGAAGAGTGGAAGAAGTTTGTTGAAGACCTGTGCTCCGCTGGGAGTTGAAAGGAGAAGAAGAACTGTTTCTCTAAAGTGTGACATATTAAACTGTTTCTCTAAAGTGTGACATATTAAACTGTTTCTCTAAAGTGTGACATATTAAACCGTTTCTCTAAAGTGTGACATATTAAACTGTTTCTCTAAAGTGTGACATATTAAACTGTTTCTCTAAAGTGTGACATATTATACTGTTTCTCTAAAGTGTGACATATTAAACTGTTTCTCTAAAGTGTGACATATTAAACTGTTTCTCTAAAGTGTGACATATTAAACTGTTTCTCTAAAGTGTGACATATTAAACTGTTTCTCTAAAGTGTGACATATTAAACTGTTTCTCTAAAGTGTGACATATTAAACTGTTTTTCTAAAGTGTGACATATTAAACTGTTTCTCTAAAGTGTGACATATTAAACTGTTTCTCTAAAGTGTGACATATTAAACTGTTTCTCTAAAGTGTGACATATTAAACTGTTTCTCTAAAGTGTGACATATTAAACTGTTTCTCTAAAGTGTGACATATTAAACTGTTTCTCTAAAGTGTGACATATTAAACTGTTTCTCTAAAGTGTGACATATTAAACTGTTTCTCTAAAGTGTGACATATTAAACTGTTTCTCTAAAGTGTGACATATTAAACTGTTTCTCTAAAGTGTGACATATTAAACTGTTTCTCTAAAGTGTGACATATTAAACTGTTTCTCTAAAGTGTGACATATTAAACTGTTTCTCTAAAGTGTGACATATTAAACTGTTTCTCTAAAGTGTGACATATTAAACTGTTTCTCTAAAGTGTGACATATTAAACTGTTTCTCTAAAGTGTGACATATTAAACTGTTTCTCTAAAGTATGACATATTAAACTGTTTCTCTAAAGTATGATATATTAAACTGTTTCTCTAGAATATGATGGATTAAACTGTTTCTCTAAAGTATGTCATCCTCCTGCCCCTGTCTCCAGCAGAACTTTCCATGACTTCTCAGAACAATTCGACATCTCTCCTTCATCAAGAAGATCTTTACTCCATGCTCGTTTAAAGCGTCCTTCTTTCCGTTTCCTATGCGGGTACCACTCAACTACGTGTCTAGCGACATTTGACTGTGTCTTCCGCAGGCAATATCCTGAAAATATCGACATATAATTTACAGAACTTCGCCAACAAACACAGTAAACTAGTCGTCGATTTCTAGGCACTCGTTACGTTCGGTAGCTTGTCATTGGTTTCTGAATGGAAATACCCTACCCACCGCCGTTTTCCTTGCTCATAATCTGGACCATCATGAGTTCTGATCCCTTTCCGTCCATGTAGTGCCAGGGTCCGCAAGAGAAGCAAAGAATAGTACCACTGCGACCTATAAGGCGTGTCGTAATAGGCGACTGATGTAGGGCTTAGGAAGCTACCTAGTAAATAAAAAGCAGAGCAGAAATTGGATGTGCTGGCCTATTTGTAGGCGTGTTGTAGTATGATGATATTTATTGTGGTGGCTGATGTTTGGTTGCTTGCACACACACTACTACAAATAAAGAGACGCTTTTCTATGATTCATAATTCCTTTACTGATGTTATTACATGTAGACAAAGACCAAAACACGTCCATCCGTGTCCAATGTGTATGTTCGTCTCCCTATGTTGTCACTACGTCGCTAAGCAGTACTAACAAATCTACGTCAACTAGTTTCACTACGTCGCTAAGCAGTACTAACAAATCCACGTCAACTAGTTTCACTACGTCGCTAAGCAGTACTAACAAATCTACGTCAACTAGTTTCACTACGTCGCTAAGCAGTACTAACAAATCTACGTCAACTAGTTTCACTACGTCGCTAAGCAGTACTAACAAATCTACGTCAACTAGTTTCACTACGTCGCTAAGCAGTACTAACAAATCTACGTCAACTAGTTTCACTACGTCGCTAAGCAGTACTAACAAATCTACGTCAACTAGTTCACTACGTCAATGTCTCGTTCTAGTGTTTGCTAGCTGCTCGTAGTGGGCAGCTTTGGTGTGCAAACACTACAGTCTCTACTTATCTCATATCTACAAACTTATCTATCTAAACTACCTGTCTAGTCTGCTAGCTACTACCTGGGGTTGGGAGCGGTTGTACCCGGTCCTGGCAGACTACTACAGGCGCATAACTGGCACAACGTACAATCGCTCTTAAGCTCAGATCACATACAAATCACAAAGAGTGGCTAGCAAGTGGTCGATATGTAGCGTTGAAGAAGTCGAAGAAAATCTCCTTTCATACAAATTCTTAACCTGAACCGCCCGTCACCCTTCCCGCGTTCACTAACAACAAGTAATCGACTCCAATCTTCTACCGATACACAGAACAGCTACGTAAACGATACTAGCAAATCGGCATCGATTTTCACGCTCACGTGATCTCCAGCAAAAGTCCAACCTCCGTGAACAAGAAACGAAACAAACTAAAATTCTAGTTCCGTTCTAATATTGCGTGTGCAAGACGTTCCAAAATAATTGTGTAAATAAAATTCATGAACAGTGGAATTTTCATACATTTATTTGTTTTTGGTGTTCAAAATAGAACCACAAATATCAACAGTAAGTGTTTAATTAACAGTAACAGTAACTTTAAGTATCAATCAAGTGCAATGCCTGCCGGTGTAGGCGATCATCTCTCCACAACTCTCTGTCTCCTTAGTACAGTTAATCAGTTCTGACATCAATCATTTGTCGAACAATGATGTCAGACCATCCAACATCTTCTCCTCTGTCTTCCACGATCTCTCCTTCCCTGAATTTTACCTGTTGTCACCAAATATTCTAAACCTTCTCTTCGCATTATATGCCGAAGAACCTTGATTGTCTGATTATTATTCTTTTGATAAGGTTTCTTTGTGTGCATGCCTGATTTAAAAACCTCCACGTTTGTTTTCTTTGCAGTCCATGGAATTTTCAGCATTCTTCTGTAAAACCACATCTTTGTGCTTTCAATGATCTTAATGATTGCTTGTTCATTGTCAGTGATTCGCTGCCATACATAAATATTGGTTCAATATAACACTGGAGTACTCGTTTCCGCAATGTCATTGGTAGTGAGTTCACGCATAGTGTGTTCTTCATTTTCATAAAAGCTGCTTTTGTATTGAGCTAATTGAAATCTTCCATCTGATTAAAGAATGTTCCTAGGTACTTGATTCGATAAACTTGTTTCAGTGTTGTGTTATTTATTTTGATAATGCATTTTTCATCCTTTTCTTCATCCTTTGCCCCAAGGGAGACATGGGTCCACAACCAAGGCCTTCCAAGCCCACCTATCCAAGACGATCTTTTCCAGATCTCTCCACATTTTCTTGCCATGAGTCCCTCCTTGCGTTGTCTCTCCTCGGGCGGCAAACTTTGAATATACCAGATTCTGGTCGCTATAGCTATCTAGTGATTTTTACAGGGTGGGGTAGCTAGCCCCAAGCCCAACCTCTTTAGCCGCCTCTTACGACATGCTTGGCAGGTAACAGTGGTTCTATTCTTTACACCCTAATTTGTGCCCCGGTGACCACTCGGCTGATATTGCATTTTGGTGTTACCTAATTTTTGGAGATAACCATTACGTCTGTATTTTTTCCTTTCCTTTCTTGTCTCCAATCTTGTTTTGCCTTACAGCGTCAGGATATGAAGAGATTTCTAGAAAGAACCAGTGTGTACGCTTCGTAAATAGTGTCTTTCGTCGCCTCTGTTATCTCTGAGGTCCGCCTTTTGCCTGGCCAGCCTTTTGTTTTGTATCCATTGTACCGGAGTAACATTGCTCTTTGAGGTGCACTGTCTGTTGGTAATCTGCTTACGTGGCCGAACCATTTAATTTGTTGTTTCTTGATGAAGTTCAGTACTGATGTTATATGCACTTAGTTTACAAATACCGCCCATGTAGTGCCGAGGTCCGTAAGGAGTGCAAAGAATAGTAACACGGCGATCTACAATGCATGTCGTAAGAGGCGACTGATGTAGGACCTAGGAAGCTACCTAGTAAATAAAAAGCAGAACAGAAATCGGATGTGCTGGCCTACTTGTAGGCACATAACTGGCACAACATACAATCGCTCTTAGGCTCAAATCATATACAAATCACACAATGGAGCGTTAGAAGAAGAAGCAATATATGAATACTAAAACTATGTTTTTTTTCACAATTTTAAAGTTGTTTCTTTTAACCTTTGAACCTGCCACCTGTACCTTAAAAATCTCTTCCCGAAGCTCCTGAGCAAAAACAGTACACATCAGAGTTATATTAAAACATGATAATTTAGCACTCTTAAGTGCTCTATAATTTGTTATTGACTTACCCCATCATCTCCGTTATTCATGCTTATTATATATTTGAGAATAAATGTCTTAGAAGAATACTGAACCTCAAATGGTCAGATTTCAGACCCAATACACAAATAAGACAAGAGACCAAGCAAGAAAATGTATCAAATTTTATAAGAAAACGCCGCTGGAACTACATCGGCCACACACTTAGAATGGATGAGAGAAGACTCCTTACCAATCCCTCATATGGACACCAGAGGGAAAAAGAAACGAGGAAGACCAAGAGAGACTCTGCGTAGAACCATCAACAGAGAAGGCTCAACGATGGGCCTAGTAAACATTAAAGACTTAAAACAAATAGTAACGAACCGCGAGACATGGAGAGCTATGACCTCTGCCTATGCGCCGCCCACAGGCCCAAGAGGAAAGACTAACTAAATATATTTGAAGAATACTAAACCTTAAAATTTATTTGATTTAATATGTGGCATGACCAGGAATACTCCCGTATATGAAGATATGAGGATTAAATACTTAATTAATTACCTCACCACTGCAATAAACCACACACAGCATCTGCCATCTCGTAAAACAATGTTGAACATATGGGTTGTGTTTAGGTCTTATTTGTACACAATTTATTTTCAAATACCGAAAAATTCTTCTTCTTCTTTTGTCGTCACTGCTACCGGGTTGTTGCCCAGTGTCGTGGTTTTCTGTTTTGTCTTGCGCTGTTCTGGTGGCTTGTGTGATTGTTATCTTTGCTCTTTCACAGGATGCTGCTACGCCATCTAACCATCTTTTCCGTGGTCTTCCTCTTGCCTTCTTTCCCGATGTTCTGTTGTAGAAGACTCTGTATACTGTGGAGTTTGGATGCATTCTTATTAAGTGGCCAAACCACTTCATTCTTTGTTTATTTATATAATTCAAGCACGGTTTTGTGCCAACTTTCTTTCTTATGCTGATGTTGGTGATTCTGTCTTTTCTTGTGTTGTTGTAACTTTTCGCAGGCAACGCATTTCACATGTAGTTATTTTTGTGACTGCGCTTTGCTCAATGTCCATGTTTGGCTCTGGTAACACAAAGTAGGTATAAAAATGCTGTTGATCATTTGTTTCTTAGCTGCCTGTGAAATTTGTGGGTGCCTTAACAATGGGACTAGCTGGTAGGTTACAGCATTTGCTTTTTGTATACCGAAAAATAATGAACAAAAATGCTCAGACCAATATATCGGGAGCTCGGGGTATGGAGCGCTTACATTCAATCCCGAAATATCAGGAGCCAGGGTCCAAAGGGTTAAACGACATTTATGAAGGCATCTTCTACTGTCTTCCTGTGCATATATCTGTAAGCCAATTAAATCTGATTTATTTTGTTGTACATTCGCCCGTTTGGAATTCAAACTTAGTCAGGGCCCCTAGTGGTACCACTGACTGATTTTTGCGTGAAAGTAAGCTTTCCTTATGTGCCCCTCGGCATTCAGCCAAGACTTACTCCGACTTATGAGGTCATCAAATAACATGTCCTGAGTAGAATTTTGCCACTCTAAGAGTCCTTCGGAATTTATCTCCGTTATAGGCTGGATGTCCTTCCTGTGAAGCCGTCATGCTCAAATCATGAGTTACATCCTGAATCCATCTTTTCCGTTGTCTTCCTCTTCTCCGCTTCGACTTCTGGGGCACTTGTAATTTATGTCTACAAGCAAAGGATCACGAAAGCTGTAGTTCAAGTATGTACAATGTTCACAACGAAAATGTGGTTGGTCTAAGTTAGTTTCGAACCCAGGACGTAGAACTGCATGTGGTTACTAGTGAGCGTGTTATAGACTTCAATACCGGCGCCTATGATCTTTTATATGTTGTTGGATCTCTCGTAGATTCATAAAAACTATAAAAAATAACACAGTTGGCGATGGGTCGAACATACCCTGCGGAAGACACAGTCAAGTGTCACTAGCCATGCAGTTTAGTGGAACCCGCAAGGAAAAAGAAAAAGGGACGTCCTAAAGAGTCATGAAGAGGTTGTCTACTTGAGGAGTTGAACGATGCTCGAATATTCTGGTAAGCCATAAAGAAACAGCCAGAGACCGGGAAAAGTGATGACCACCTGTTCTGGCCTTATGCTCCTCGAAGAACAGAGAGGAATAGGTTTATTATGCGATCGATGCCACGGCACATTGGGCATTCCCATGCATGCTCTGTCCTCCGCTGCAGCATCCATCCTAAAGTCCATTTGTTCACCGTACCCATGAGAAGTTGATTACTATATCTTCTCTCTCTACCACGAAGACGACATTGTCTGGCATGTCCACACTTAACGCCTAATTCTCGAACTCGTTCCAGTGTCTGAGACGTGCCCATGTCACATAATTGAGAGCGTACTGCATTGATGATATCGGCTCTGTCCATACTTCTGCCCGTTTGAGTCGGGCATTGTTTGCAAGAAAGTCTGCACGCTCGTTACCCTGCACTCCGGCATGTCCAGGTGTGTACAGCCAAGTCATTTTCTTGAGATGTGATCTCCGAATGCTGTCCACCCTTTCCAAACGCATACTTCCAGATTCAATCAGTTGAAGCATATTCATCGAGTCTGATATGATGATCGTATGGGTAACCTGTTGAGAGGAATAGGTACTTAGGTAAAGAAAACACAGTGATCATACAAAGAAGTGACTCAGGGGTCTCTCTGGCGAAGTTGTTAACACGTTTGCCTATCGTTCTGAAGATTGTGAGCTCGAATCTGGACCAAGTCATTCCTGCAATTTTTGTATGAGAACCCTTGGAGTGTTGCTATAGTTACGGAGTTGTGTATTGTGCACTACTCTTGGAAAATGGGGGTCCATATCTGCCAGCAGGAGCGGAGCCATGTGTGGTAACCAGGGACAAGGCAGGCAATTCCTTTAAACTCTTTTAGAAATGACTTAAAATAGCTAAATCTTGCGAGAATTAGGAGTTAAGACGGAACACACAAATTGGCGCAGGGTGCAGAATTTGGTAGTTCATTTGTTAACATGTTTCCTATTGTTGAATGCAGTTTTGGTTATTATAGTGTAACGTGTCACGACAGAGAGGAAGTGTCTATGCAGAATGCTGGGAGTATCAAGAAGATACCGGTTTAGAAATGAAGACATCAGGAAAAATAAATTGTGTACATCAGTACTGAACTTCATCAAGAAACAACACATTAAATGGTTCGGATACAGAAGCAGATTACCAAACAGACAGTGCACCTCAAAGAGAAATGTTGCCCCGATACAATGAATACAAAGCAAAAGGACGGACACGCAAAAAGGTGGATCTCAGAGATAACAGAGGCGACGAAAAACAGTTTATGAATCGCACACAAGAAATATCTTCTTACCCTGACGCTGTGAAGCAAAACAACATTAGAGAGAAGAAAAAAAAAGGAAAACTAACGATGTAGTGTTTAACGACATATATTATTTATCTTCATCAAATAACTTGTTCTGAGCAGAACTTTGCCACCCCAACAGTCCTCCGGAATTTCTTTCTTTTATAGGCCAGATGACCCGCCTCTGCAGCTGTCATGTTCAAACCATCAGTTACTTCTTGAATCCATCTTCTCCGTGGTCTTTTCTTCTATTTGCCTCCTTCCATGATGGTCTTCTCCAGCCTTTCGTGTCTATTTATCTGTGCAAAATATCTCAATTTTCTCTTTCTTATTTGTAGCATCAGCCAGTTTTCTTTGATTTTGAGTTCTTTCTGGATAGATCTATTTGTTCTCTTCTCTGTCCATGATATACGAAGACTTTTCTTAACACTTATATTCAAAAGCACATATTTTTTCCACTGCCTTATTAAATGTCCATGCTGCACACCCATACGTTGCCACTGGTAATATGCTTGCTCTTAGTATTCTGATCTTTGTTTTCTAATCAGTTCCGTTCCGTAGTGGTTTTAGTTGTTTAATTTTTTGCAAAGCCATGTTTGTTCTTCTTTTAATTTCTCTCATCCCATTTCCATCTGTTGTTATCAGTGATACATATATTATTACTAATAGTTTTATTTTGGTTCCAAGTCTTTGCTATCCTGTATACAGTGTGTGGGAATCATCCTGTATACAGTGTGTGGGAATCATCCTGTATACAGTGTGTGGGAATCATCCTGTATACAGTGTGTGGGAATCATCCTGTATACAGTGTGTGGGAATTATCCTGGGTACAGTGTGTGGGAATCATCCTGCGTACAGTGTGTGGGAATCATCATGTGTACAGTGTGTGGGAATCATCCTGTATACAGTGTGTGGGAATCATCATGTGTACAGTGTGTGGGAATCATCCTGTGTACAGTGTGTGGGAATCATCCTGTATACAGTGTGTGGGAATCATCCTGTCTACAGTGTGTGGGAATCATCCTGTTACAGTGTGTGGAATCATCCTGTGTACAGTGTGTGGGAATCATCCTGTATACAGTGTGTGGGAATCATCCTGTATACAGTGTGTAGAATCATCCTGTGTACAGTGTGTAGGAATCATCATGTGACAGTGTGTGGGAATCATCCTGTGTACAGTGTGTGGAATCATCCTGTATACAGTGTGTGGGAATCATCCTGTGTACAGTGTGTGGGAATCATCCTGTGTACAGTGTGTGGGAATCATCCTGTGTACAGTGTGTGGAATCATCCTGTGACAGTGTGTGGAATCATCCTGTGTACAGTGTGTGGGAGTCATCCTGCGTACAGTGTGTGGGAATCATCCTGCGTACAGTGTGTGGGAATCATCCTGTATACAGTGTGTGGGAATCATCCTGTATACAGTGTGTGGAATTATCCTGGGTACAGTGTGTGGGAATCATCCTGCGTACAGTGTGTGGGAATCATCCTGCGTACAGTGTGTGGGAATCATCCTGTATACAGTGTGTGGGAATCATCATGTGAACAGTGTGTGGGAATCATCATGTTTACAGTGTGTGGGAATCATCCTGTATACAGTGTGTGGGAATCATCCTGTATACAGTGTGTGGGAATTATCCTGGGTACAGTGTGTGGGAATCATCCTGCGTACAGTGTGTAGGAATCATCATTGTACAGTGTGTGGGAATCATCCTGTATACAGTGTGTGGGAATCATCATGTGTACAGTGTGTGGGAATCATCCTGTGTACAGTGTGTGGGAATCATCCTGTATACAGTGTGTGGGAATCATCCTGTCTACAGTGTGTGGGAATCATCCTGTGTACAGTGTGTGGGAATCATCCTGTGTACAGTGTGTGGGAATCATCCTGTATACAGTGTGTGGGAATCATCCTGTATACAGTGTGTGGGAATCATCCTGTGTACAGTGTGTGGGAATCATCATGTGTACAGTGTGTGGGAATCATCCTGTGTACAGTGTGTGGGAATCATCCTGTATACAGTGTGTGGGAATCATCCTGTGTACAGTGTGTGGGAATCATCCTGTGTACAGTGTGTGGGAATCATCCTGTGTACAGTGTGTGGGAATCATCCTGTGTACAGTGTGTGGGAATCATCCTGTGTACAGTGTGTGGGAGTCATCCTGCGTACAGTGTGTGGGAATCATCCTGCGTACAGTGTGTGGGAATCATCCTGTATACAGTGTGTGGGAATCATCCTGCGTACAGTGTGTGGGAATCATCCTGCGAACAGTGTGTGGGAATCATCCTGTACACAGTGTGTGGGAATCATCCTGCGAACAGTGTGTGGGAATCATCCTGTGTACAGTGTGTGGGAATCATCCTGTGTACAGTGTGTGGGAATCTACTGCCATCTCCACTTCTTCAAACGCTCTATATCGATCACTTGTTAACCACTCTGTGACATTTGTATGTGATCTGAGCCTAAGAGCGATTGCACGTTATGCCAGTTATGCGCCTACAAGAGGCCAGCACATCCCATTTCTTCGTGTCGTTTTATTTACTAGGGTAGCTTCCCCAGGCCTCTACCTCAATCGCCAGAGAGGTGCAACAGCACACGTCTGAGATTGTTGTCATCATCACTTGCGATGGACGGCTATATATATACCTCAATCGCATCTTACGATATGCTTTGTAGGTCGCAGTGGTACTATTCTTTACTTCCCTTGCGAGCCCGTACACCAGTTGGGCAACAAGAGAGATGAAATATCTGCGAAATTACCCAATCTCCTAACACTAGACGCGATTCAAGTGCATTTGTAACGAAAGAGTCACACTGTACCAACACCTTACAGTCACTCCATCCCCTTCTACTAGACGCGATTCAAGTGCATTTGTAACGAAAGAGTCACGCCGTACCAACACCTTACAGTCACTCCATCCCCTTCTACTAGACGCGATTCAAGTGCATTTGTAACGAAAGAGTCACGCCGTACCAACACCTTACAGTCACTCCATCCCCTTCTACTAGACGCGATTCAAGTGCATTTGTAACGAAAGAGTCACACTGTACCAACACCTTACAGTCACTCCATCCCCTTCTACTAGACGCGATTCAAGTGCATTTGTAACGAAAGAGTCACACTGTACCAACACCTTACACTCACTCCATCCCCTTCATACCATCCAGGAACACTTCTGATATTTACTCACGAACTAACAATTTAAAATGTATTCTAGAACCATCCTGATCGTCAGATAATTCTAAAACAAGCAAGATTTAATTAGAAAAGCGTGGTAACATGAACAAAGGGTGGATGTTTCCAGTCGAGGAGTTATCGATCTTAGAGTAACCATGACAACAGCTGCAGTAGCGTAGTTGTTTGTGACCTCGATGGTTAGGCTAGCGTCCGGTTCGATTCCATATATTGGGCGTAGCATTTGTTCCCAATATAAGGGATGTCAGGACTACCCAGCTTCAACTGGTAGAGAAACAGCACTGGAAAGTAAAGGTTGGCACTGATACATAATGTGGGGAGACAGATTATGTTGAGCATTGTTCTTTTTGTGTTCATGGTGACAAGTTTGCGTTTTAAAGTTGGCGCCCCTTGTTCTACGATTTGATTTCCTTTATTGCATCGGTGCTGACTTCTATGTTGGATTTACTTTGTTGCATTTATGTTGGATTTCTTTGTTGCATGTCTATGCTTGGATTTCTTTGTTGTGTCTATGTTGATTTCTTTGTTGTGTCTATGTTGGATTTCTTTGTTGTGTCTATGTTGGATTTCTTTGTTTTTTATGTTGGATTTTTTGTTGTGTCTATGTTGGATTTCTTTGTTGTGTCTATGTTGGATTTCTTTGTTGTGTCTATGTTGGATTTCTTTGTTGTGTCTATGTTGGATTTCTTTGTTGTTCTATGTTGATTTCTTTGTTGTCTATGTTGGATTTCTTTGTTGTGTCTATGTTGGATTTCTTTGTTGTGTCTATGTTGGATTTCTTGTTGTCTATTTGATTTCTTTAGTGATGACTTTGGCATGTTGGATTTCTTTATTGTGTCTATAGTTGATTTTTTGTTGTGTCTATGTTGGAGATTTCTTTGTTGTGTCTATGTTGGATTTCTTTGTTGTGTCTATGTTGGATTTCTTTGTTGTGTCTATGTTGGATTTCTTTATTGTGTCTATGTTGGATTTCTTTATTGTGTCTATGTTGGAGATTTCTTTATTGTGTCTATGTTGGATTTCTTTATTGTGTCTATGTTGGATTTCTTTATTGTGTCTATGTTGGATTTCTTTGTTGTGTCTATGTTGGATTTTCTTTGTTGCATTAATGTTGGATTTGCTTTGTTGCATTTATGTTGGATTTCTTTGTTGCATTTATGTTGAATTTCTTTGTTGCATTTATATTGGATTTACTTTGTTGTGTCTATGTTGAATTTCTTTGTTATATCTGTGTTAGATTTCTTTGTTATATCTTTGTTAGATTTCTTTGTTATATTTATGTTAGATTTCTTTGTTATATTTATGTTGGATTTCTTTGTTATATTTATGTTGGATTTCTTTGTTATATCTGTGTTAGATTTCTTTGTTATATCTGTGTTAGATTTCTTTGTTATATTTGTGTTAGATTTCTTTGTTATATTTGTGTTAGATTTCTTTGTTATATCTGTGTTAGATTTCTTTGTTATATTTGTGTTGGATTTCTTTGTTATATTTATGTTGGATTTTCCTTGTTTCATTTATGTAACAACTGCTCAACATAGTGGCGGCAATCGACACATTTGGCAACACTAAGAAAGAGTTAATTCGAGATGATCTACTTCCAAGGCACTGGAAGTGTTTGCGTCGCTATCTGATAACCCGTTAGATAGGTTTTGATGTTATATAAACGAATTGAGATTGTGTGGGTCGTTTTGTCCTAGAGGTTACGTGCTCGCCTCTGGTTCCAAAGGTACTCGGCACGCTCACTGGTGGAGCCATCTGGAAATTTTGCTAGAGGTCCCTGATCTCAGTGTAGGTGAGATCGAGTTCCTACTCCTATCGGAGACGGACGATAAAACGTAAGTCCCATGTTCAAGTTGAGCACATAAAAGAACCCTTATAAGTTAAAAATCAAGAGCAGGCTGGAAAACACAGCCCATGCAAAATTCATTCGAAATTATTTAATCAAAATAAAATTCTAAATTTTTTTTTTACCATCTTCTAAATTACATCGTAGAACCTCGCCGGTGATACAGAGTTCGTGCACTGCGCTGAGACCTTCCTGTCTATGAAGGAGATCGAGTACGCATAATGACTCACCGACTTGCAATACTTACGGTCATATCAATCTTACTCTTCGAACTACTTGTTAACCAATCTGTGTGATTTGTATGTGATCTGAGCCTAAGAGCGAGTGTAGTTAAGACGAAATTGATGCCAGCATTACCAAAAATGACAAATGAAAGATAACGTATGAAAATAATATAGTCAGACGTATGGTCCTATTCATTATGTCACCTTCTGACTTGTCATGCTGTTATCGTCTTTTTGATTTTGTAACTATAGTACTGTGTATGTTTCCTTTCAAGTTCAGTCTTCCTATTTCATATACGTTGGTTAGGTAAGGCAGAAATGTTATTGGACGCTTTTTATTACTAGTTACTTCTTAACCCTTCATCAACTTGGTGCAGTGCTATATTTCTTCCTAGCCCCGGCACCAAACGGTCATATCAATCAATCAATCAATCAATCAAATCCCAGAACAAACGGAACACGATGATGATTGTTAGTAATATAAAAAGCTAAGACAGGAAAATAACGGTTAGATGGAAGAAATGTAAACTACAAATATTGACACAGTGCATGTAAAATTGCTCAAGGGTAAGTTATATTTAACTTTTCTGCTACACAAATAATTGTTCCGCTAAATATGGTTTTTGTAGGCTCCAATCGTTACCGCTGGCGTGTTTGTTAAAAATGGAATCTCTCATCGATTTGTTCCAATAATGTCTTGTAGATTTTACAACTTGGAAGTATTGTGGAATTTCTTCTTCTTCTTCTTTTGTCGTTGACATGTTACCGGTTGTTGCCCAGTGTCGTGGTTTTCTTCTTTGTCGTACACTGTTACCGGGTTGTTGCCCAGTGTCGTGGTTTCTTCTTTTGTCGTGACACTGTTACCGCGTTGTTGCCCAGTGTAGTAGTTACTTCTTTGTCGTCACACTGTTACCGGGTTGTTGCCCAGTGTAGTAGTTATCTTTTTGTCTCACTGTTCGGTTGTTCCCGTGTCGTAGTTATTTTCTTTTGTCGTCACGTTACCGTTGTTGCCGTGTCTTGCTTTTCTTTTTTCCCTGACTGCTGTTAGGTTGTTGCTGTGGAGTTATCTTCTTTTGTCGTCACACTTTACGGGTTTGTTCCCAGTGTCGTGGTTTTCTTCTTTTGTCGTGACACTGTTACCGTGTTGTTGCCCAGTGTCGTGGTTAACTTCTTTTGTCGTCACACTGTTACCGGGTTGTTGCCCAGTGTCGTGGTTTTCTTCTTTTGTAGTCACACTGTTACCGGGTTGTTGCACAGTGTCATGGTTTTCTGTTTTTGTCTTGCGCTGTTCTGGTGGCGTGTGTGATTGTTATTTTTGCTCTTTCACAGGATTCTGCTACGCCATCTAACCATCTTTCCGTGGTCTTCCTCTTGCCTTCTTTCCCGATGTTCTGTTGTAGAAGACTCTGTATATTGTGGAGTTTGGATGTGTTCTTATTAAGTGGCCGAACCACTTCATTCTTTGTTTCTCAATTAATTCAAGCAAGGTTCTGTGCCAACTTTCTTTCTTATGCTGATGTTGGTGATTCTGTCTTTTCTGGTGTTGGTAACTTTTCGCAGGCACCGCATTTCACATGTAGTTATTTTTGTGACTGCGCTTTGCTCAATGTCCATGTTTGGTTCTGGTAACACAAAGTCGGTGTGAAAGTGTTGTTGATCGTCTGTTGCGTAGGTGTCAATGAAATGTTTGGATGCCTTAACAGATGGGCTACCTGGTAGGTTACATCATTTGCATTTTACTCTCTAGCCTCTATCTTTCTGTCTAGTTTTCCGTCTATTGTGAATATGAATGAGAGAGAATGAAAATACGAGACTATCTATCTGTCTGTCTGTCTCTCTGTCTGTCTGTCTGTCTGCCTCAATGTCTGTCTGTCTGTCTCTCTCTCTCTCTCTCTCTCTCTGTCTGTCTGTCTGTCGTCTCTCTTCTGTCTGTCTCTCTCTCTGTCTCTCTCTCTGTCTGTCTATTTCGTTCTCTCCGTTCTCTCGCTCCCTCACTCATCACTCTTTGCTTCTCTCTTTCCGCCCGCCCGTGCGTCCATCCTTGCCCATCTGTCTGTCTGTCTGTCTGTCCGTCCGTCACTGCCTCTATATGTCCGTTTCTTCTTCTGCTCCTCCGCCCCTAGCTCCGTTCCTGCCACCTTTTGTCTCTCCATGCGTCCCTCATTTCGTTCTTCCTTTCCTCCCTTAATTTGTCCGTTACTCCGTCTACCACCTATCGCTTGGAACTAACATCAAATTCCGTAATTGTTGATAGATTTGTGTACGACCGTCCGTCTCCTAACTCAACATATCCTCAACTGTACCTCGTCTTAACTCAACATATCCTCAACTTAAGACCGTCCGTCAACTCACTATCCTCAACTGATACAATAACACATGCCATAACGCAAAATACAACTATCATCAATGCGGTGGCTCAGTGACATAGTCTAAACTGAACATTGAGAATTGTGGAAAGCGACAGTGTCGCTCATGTGAGAGAAGATATAATCACTTCAGGGTACGATGAGCAAATGGACTTAGGATGGCTGCTATCGAGGACAGAGCAGCGAAGCCCAATGCCTGACGTCGATGATAACATACATAACATACATAACATAACATAACATAACATAACATAACATAAACCACTAGTATAATTATGTATCATCACATCATGGGTTAAGAAAAGTATAAACATTTCATTCCAAAAAACCACGGTATAAACAGTTGAAGAAGAAGAAGAAGAAGAAGAAGAAGAAGAAAGAAGGTTACCCAATACAGAGTGTACAAGTTTTTTTATATTTGTTATATTTTGTATTATCTTTACAAAAGTGCGAAATCAATTTCACTGTCTGGGATTCCAGTCCCGCGGGAGCCTATATAGTCTGTATAGTATTAAGTTAGTTTGTCTGTCTACTTAATACTCATGTTTGCTGACGGTTCCCGTTGGGCTTAAAGAAATTGTAACAGAACTCAGCACCACATACAATGATACATATAGATAGGATGTATGATCTGTTAAATGAGGGCACTATAGAGGAATTTACTTTTGGGAAATCATGAAAGAAACTGTTTAAAATGTTATGCCTATATAACATCATTGTATTTTTATAAATATTTTAAGGTGGGTTTGCCAACAAGGTCATTATTAGTAATATTAACACATTGGTGACCAAGTGTCGCACTCTGCGCTTTTTTGTCTGTCCAATTTGGCCATGGTTTGCGCTTGTGCTATGGTTTGATTAATGGTAAAATGTGGGTCTCCGTTGCTCCAGCAGCAATCGTAAGAAACCTGTAGACAAATTTCACTCGTGGACGTATTGAAAAGCTCTGTGGCTAAGTGGTTATGCCCTTTGCCTTGTGAGTCGAAGGTCGTGGATTCGTGTCCGGACCGCGCCATTCTGTTTATTAGCATGCAGTTTTTTCCAGAGACCCTAGGATTGTTGCTGGAGCTACAGAGTTCGTGCTTTGTGCAATACTCTCCGCAGCTGGCGTGTCATTTCTGCTGAGAGGGACCGAGCCATATGGGGTAAAACCCGGTGCAATGAAGTCAATCCTTCGGCTTTTAACCCTTTATCTGCTACGTATATATACGTTTATCCCAATCATTTCTAAAGACGCAGTAACACGTCAGTTATTACCTCTCCTCTTTGGGGCTAAAGACGTGTTAACACGTTATACATTGCTACTGTCACTGATATAGGTGTACATTCACGTTTGTGACCTAGAAACAAAGAGTAGCTATTTTTAGCTCAGCCTTCAGAAAGTATGTAGCATCGAAAGGGTTAAACCCTTTTTTAAAATTGTAAAATCCCCGTTCCTTGTAGATTAAATATATGTATGCTGTATAGAAGTCTTTTTCAACGGATGTCTTTGGCAGATTCTCAGACTAGATGGTATGACAGAGTTACAAACACAGACCTGTGGATAAGAACAGAGCAGGAACCCATGATGACCTAGGTTAAGAAGAAAAACTGGCGATAGGTCGAGCATACTCTTTGGAAGACACAGTGGAGTGTCACCAGACAAGCACCTGAGTGGAACCCGCAAGGAAAACGAAAAAGAGGACGCGCTAAACAGACCTAGAGATGAAGTCTTTTTGATGAACTGAAGAGTACTCGACTATCCTCGGAAACCTTAGGAAAATAGACTGAGTATAGTGACATTAACCTTTGGGGCCCTATGCTCTATTTGGAGCAGGAGAGGAATAAATCACGTATAGAAGTCTAAATTTCTTGACGTCTTGAGCAGTGGCGGCTCGTGATCTTTTTTGTTGGTGGGGCCAGACATTTTTTCCAAATAAATCATGATTTTGGATTGCTATATTTTAATGTATAAAATAACAAATACACGTTATACATTATTTTTGGTGAGGCCGGCCCCACTGGCCCTTAATGACGAGCCGCCACTGGTCTTGAGTATCCTTTGCTGGATAATGCCTCTTTGGTCGAAACGTTGATGTATAATGTTTTCGTAATTTGTTTTTACTAACGAAAATTACAATACTTCGCTTTTATATGTTTCACCATTGTAGATAAATTATCTATCTGTATCATCATTGTGTTCCTTTGGGCACATTCTTCTTCTTCTTCTTCATCGAACGCTCCATATCGACCACTTTTTAAACCACTCTTGTATGTGATTTGAGCCTAAGAGCGATTGTACGATGTGCCAGTTATGCGCCTACAAGTTATGCGCCCATCCGATTTCTTCGACGCTTTTTATTTACTAGTGCAGCTTCCCTAGGTCCCTACCTCAGGCGCCTCTTGTGACATGCCTTGTAGTGATGCTCTAGTGGATTGGATGACATGATTATATTATGCCATCTATCCATCTTTTTCGTGATCTTCCTCTCGCTTTCGTTCCTGGTGTTCTGGAGTTAACAAGTAACGATTATTTGTTGGAAAAGTAACGAATAGTTCTTTTCTTTCTTTTCTTTTGTCCTTCTCTGCTTTTTGCCGCTAGGCGTAGCAGGTTTAACTGATGATCGGTTTCGGAGATAATGCACGCTCGGTCGCTTGATATGGTGTGGTATTGTGGGTTTTAAGATGTCTGAACCATCAATTCATCTTTAACTAGGTCTGCCCTTCCTCTTGATGATTCCATTATCGGGTTTGTACGCTCTTGCAACTGGTGTATTCAGAGCATTCTGACCAGCATGGCCAAACCATTTGAGTCTCTGTTTCAAAACCTAATAGCAGGTGTTGTTCCTGACTGTTCTTTAATTTCTCATTTCTTATGGTCTCTTTCTGTTTATTTACTGCTTTCTCAGGCATCTCATTTGCAGGAGGTAATTTTCACTTTGATTCTTTTGTCAGTGCTCAGTTGGCTCTCTGGTAGCACATTTTATAAGATTGAATTTTAATCTGTCTTTTAGTACTACTAATAGCAAATGTTTCAAAATTTGGGTAAGCTGGATGGTAATCGTTGTTGGATTGCTGGATTCTAGTTTGAACTTCTGTCAGTTACTATCAGATGTGAAGATACTTCAAGTGATTTGAATTCTTCACCTGTTTTATTTTGTCATTTATTGTTATGTTGGATATCTTTATGTTTCTACTTATAGTCCTTTGAACTTCTGTCTTTTGAATATTGATCTTCATGTGATTTGAGGCAGCCATTGATTGAGTAATTTATGTGTTCCTAAAGCCCAATATTATTGGAATAGCTACGGGTCGTCAGTGAAAGAGCAGTATATTTTGTTGTCTGCGTTTGGTGATGCTTCATCTTTTGGTGACTATCCATGTATTATAAGAGAGGTGATAAATACATCGTTGATTTGATTTGGAACAATTAACGAATAGTTAACATTGCTTAAAAGTAACTGACAACACACATCTCTACTATAAACTCACAAAACAGTTACTTTCACTACATTACATCAGCACGTTCATATATTACATTTCTAATATGTAATTTTGTCTGCGTTACATCCGTGTGATTCCATTGCCAACAGAATATTACCTCCCCTTAGCTCCTTACAATTACTCATGTCTGAACGTTATTAATGTTGCTTTCTCTCGAATTATCTCCCATGATTGCGTTTAATAGTATTATTATTTTGTTTTTGCGGACACTAAATCAAGTGAATAATATGCAGTATGGGTGGATCAGTCAAGTGCCAAGCCTGCAGGCGTTGTCGAGGATGTCTCTCCACAACTAGATCTCTCTCTCTCTCCTTGGTGCAGTTATTCAATTCTGAGGTTGTTTTTTTAGGGGGCGATGTGGCAAAGTGGTCAAGACAATGCCTTGCGAGTCGACGGTCGTGGGTTCAAATCGGACCGCGTCGTTCTGTTTACGAGTGAATTTTATTCCAGAGACTCCTAGGATTGTTGCCGGAGCGACAAATTCGTTCTTTGTACACTACTCCCGGCAGGTGGCTGCCATTTATGCGAAATGGGACGCGCCAAATGGGGTAAAACTCAGTGCAATGAAAGTAATCCTTCGGCTTTTAAAGTTCTGAGTCGATCTTTTGTCGAACCATGATGTCAGACCATCCAACATCTTCTCCCTCTGTCTTCCACGATCTCTCCTTCCTGAATTTTACCTGTTGTCACCAAATGTTCTAAACTTCCTCTTTGCAATATATACTCAAAGAACCTTGATTGTCTTATTCTTATTCTTTTGATCAGGTATATTTTCGTGCAGGCTTGATTGGAAACACCATTGTTTGTTTTCTTCGTCTCCCGTGTGTTGCGTAGTCCGAAGGGAACAAATAATAGTAACACTGCGATCTACAATGCATGTCGTAAGAGGCGACTGGACGAATAGGAAAAATCGTCGCATAAATCGGATGTACTGGTCTACTTGTAGGCGTATAACTGGCACAAAGTACAAACGCCCTTCGGCTCAGATCACATACAGATCAACCATGCAAACATGTCACTATGAACACAAAAAGAGCAATGTTCAAAACAATCTTTCTCCCCACATTATGCTATCAGTGCCAAACATGAACGCTGGCAACAAATGATATAAGAAAACTAGTCACAACAGAGATGAAGTGTCTACGCAGAATGCTGGGTGTACAAGAAGAGACCGGTTGAGAAATGAAGACATCAGGAAAAAGTGGGTACAACATCAGTACTGAACTTTATCAAGGGAACAACATAATTAAATGGTTCGCCTACTAACGATTTATCTCCACAGACAGATTCTCCTCAAAGGCAATGCTGCTTCCATACAATGGCATCAAAAGCAAAGGCCGGACTACGCAAAAGTGTGGACCTCAGAGATATTTACAAGGCAGATGGCAAAGACACTGTTTATGAGCTGGACACATGGCTTGTTCTAGAAATTCTTTCTTATCCTGGACACATGTGAGATAAAAAAAATAGGAGAACAGAAAGAAATACAGATAACAAAAGTGATTTCCTTGTCGATATGCAGCCATAGAAGATGCTTCTCTTCTCTGTCCATGGAATCTGATCATGCATCTCTTCTTGTAAACTCACATCTTAGCCCTAGCTCAATGATCTTATTTTGCTTGTTCATTGTCCATGATTGCTGCTTATTGCAATATTTGTTCGTTTTTCCGATCAGAAGCACTTGGAGCTTTCATCTCTTCGGCTCAGGGGCCATGGACATCGTAACCCTTCGGTTCAGTGCACGAACACGGATTGGAGAATTTACAGGCTTTTTTGACCAGCACGCAGAATGAACCACTACAGGAAGCTTTGTCCCTGTGTCGAACGCGCTACAGAAACGCATTAAGCAAAGCTGGCAGCTTATTTGTTCAATATATCACTAAAGTAATGTTCTCACATGTATTGGTAATAAATCATATCAGTGTGTTCTCGCAGGTCATTGGTAATAAATTCACGCATAGTGTGTTCTCCAGTGTCATTGGTAATAAATTCGCGCATAGTGTGTTCTCGCAGTGTCATTGGTAATAAATTCACGCATAGTGTGTTCTCGCAGTGTCATTGGTAATAAATTCACGCATAGTGTGTTCTCGCAGTGTCATTGGTAATAAATTCACGCATAGTGTGTTCTCGCAGTGTCATTGGTAATAAATTCACGCATAGTATCTTTTTTCATTTTCATAAAAGCTACTTTCGCTTTCACTATTCTACTCCTAATCTCTGTTTTACATCTTCCATCTGATGTTAGGAATATTCTCTTATATAGATGACTGAATGAAAATCGTGGCATATCCTTTACAGGACGTAGCCATCAACCACAGTAAACGAGTCGTTGATTTTCTAGACACCATTTATACGTTCAGTAGTTTGCCATTGCTTTCTGAACGATGAGGTCTATTTTACCTTTTGTAAAAATCCAACGGCAACGAATTTGCTTCCAAACTTGCCCACCGTGGAGTATGAATCAGGTACGCTTGGGTTTGTGATCGAGCTCACTGGCTACTTAGGGGAAATATTGTTTTCTCTATATAAGGATAACATGGGGAGTAATTAAATATATAAACTATCTGCAACAATTAGATTACTTATGAAGTAATAACCAGGGGGGATAAATGATTACGTTTCTCTCTCTCTCGCGATCACCGCCCAGACCGATGTACCAGATCTCCCCATAAATTATATCCATGTGAAAATCTGATTCATCTTGGCATTGGTGTGTTTCACATCTTTAGCTCCCATTTGGAGCTCTGTTGCTTATCCTTTGGCAATGTGTCCGGTTTCATGTTGGGTTTGTTTTATTGCATTTATGTTGGATTTCTTTGTTGCATTTATGTTGGATTTACTTATTTACTAGGGTAGCATCCTTGGGGCCTACATTAGTCGCCTCTTACGACATGCATTGTAGGTCGCAGTGGTACTATTATTTGCTTCCTGCGGGCCCCTGCACCATATGGTCGGCTAAAAGGCTTTAAATTTAACAGGATTTATTTGATGTTTAAAAATAGGACACAATAAAAGCTCACTAACTCCGGAACTGCCCGTTTTGAAATCCTTCTGTGCTGTTAATTTGATTAATAGTGTTTAAAGAAATCGCATTAATTTGACAAACACACTTGATGCAGTCTTAGGGAATTGCTTAATAGCGTCAATAAAAATTTTCTAAGCATTTGTCAGGAACACACATAACATCATTATCAGGTGCCGTGCCGGTTGGCTTAAGCGATCATAATAATAATAATTTCTCTCGTACCGTTATACGTTACATTGGGCTGCAGGAATTTCTCCATCCCGCTCTATCCTGCGCAACTCGCTCAATCTCCTGCATGGAATTGAGACCGATATTTCTTGCCTCTCTCAGCAAAGTTTAGCAATCATGGATCTCCTCAGATTTATGTTCCTGCATGATTGATATGACAATCATCATTACACTTCAGCGAGTAACCATGTGTGTCCGATTTATACACAGGAAGATCTCAGCGACAGTGCACGAACTCTGTGGTATCGGCGAGGTACCCGATTTAATTTATAAGATGGTGAAATATTTTGTTATATAAAACGTGTCCCGTGTACAAGTTGAGAACGTAAATAAAATCATTGGCAGCTCAAAACAGGCTGGAAGACCGCGACCCGAGCAAATTTCATTTGAAAGATGTTTCACTATCTTCCAAATAACAAATGTGAGCGTCTGTAGCTCAAGCGGTAGTGAGCTCGATCACAAACCCAAGCGTACCTGGTTCAAACCCCACGGTGGGTAAGTTTGGAAGCAAATTCGTTTCCGTGCTATTTTTACAAAACGTAAAAGTAGACCTCACCGTACAGAAAGCAATGGCAAACTACTGAATGTATAAGTGATGCCTAGAAAATCAACGACTCGTTTACTGTGGTTGATGGCTACGTCATGTAAAGGATATGCCACGATTTTCATTTTCTAAATTACATAGTCCGTGCTACGGCGTTAGTGCACTGCCGCTGAGATCTGTCTGTGTAAGAAAGAGATCGGAGACCACATGGTTACTCACCGAAGTGTAATGATGGTGGTCTTATCAATCATTCAATCAATCAACGTTTATTTCTATCTTTACTTGACAAAGATCTTTTGGTCGAAACGTCGCTGTATCTTGTTTTTCTACTTTGTCAAGCTATATTACTTTGTTTTTTTAGATGATTCGTCTTTGCTATCTTCGACTTTCTTTTCTTCTTCTTCTTTCTTCTCTTCCTTCTTCTTCTTCTTCTTTCTTCTCTCTTCTTCTTCTCTTCTCTTCTCTTCTTCTCTCTTCTTCTTTCTTCTTCTCTTCTTCTTTTCTCTTCTTCTTCTTCTCTTCTTCTTCTTCTTCTTCTTCTTCTTCTTCTCTTCCTTCTTCCTCTTCTCTTCTTCTTCTCTTCTTCTCTTCTTCTTCTTCCTTCTTCTTCTTCTTCTTTTCTTCTTCCTCTTCTTCTTTTCTTCTTCCTCTTCTTCTTCTTCTTCTTCTTCTTCTTCTTCTTTCTTCTTTCTTCTTCTTCTTCTTCTTCTTCTTCTTCTTCTTCTTCTTCTTCCTTCTTCTTCTTCTTTTCTTTCTTCTTCTTCTTCTTTTTTTTCTTCTTCTTCTTCCTTCTTCCTCTCTTTCTTCTTCTTCTTCTTACTTCTTCTTCTTCTTCTCTTCTTCTTTTCTTCTTCTTCTACTTCTTTTCTTCTTTCTTTCTTTCTTCCTCTTCTTCTTTTTTCTTCTTCTTCTTCTTTTCTTCTTCTTCTTCTTTTTCTTCTTCTTCTTCTACTTCTTCTTCTCTTCTTCTTCTTCTACTTCTTCTTCTTCTTCTTCTTTTTCTTCCTCTTCTTTTTCTTCTTCTTCTTCTACTTCTTCTTCTTCTTCTTCTTTCTTCTTCTTCTTCTTTCTTCTTCTTCTTCTACTTCTTCTTCTTCTTCTTCTACTTCTTCTTCTTCTACTTCTTCTTCTTTTTCTTCTTCTTCTTTTTTCTTCTTCTTCTTTTCTTCTTCTTCTTCTTCTTCTTCTTCTTTTCTTTTCTTCTTCTTCTTCTTCTTCTTCTTCTGCGAATGCTCCACATCGATCACTTGTTAACCGCTCTTTATGATTTTTATTTGATCTGAGCCTAAGAGCGATTGTACGTTTTGTCAGCTATGCGCCTTCAAGTAACACGGCACATCCGATTTCTGCGACGCTTTTTATTTACTAGGGTAGCTTCCTAGACGCTACCACAGTCGACTCTTACATGTCGTAAGAGACGACTGAGGCAGGGGTTTAGGGACCTAGCATGTTGCCTTGTAGATCACAGTGTTACTATTCTTTGCTCCCAGTAGCGGCTCGTGATATTTTTTGTTGGTGGGGCCAGACACAAATTTTCAGAAAACTCATGGTTTGAGGTTATGTTTTAATTTATAAAATAATAAATACACTTCAATTATTTTAGGTGGGGTCCGGCCCCAGTGGCCCTTAATGACGAGCGTCGCTGTTTGCTCCCTTTGCGAGCAGACAACACACGGAGGGTTTTCTACTGAATTCAACATATTAAATCAGGCTGACCGTTACTTGACAGAGTAATAAATAGATCTGATATCAGAAACTAGGGTGTAATATAACTCTCCCCACTACCCTTCGTCCCTCTCCCAAGATACATTTAATCAATACACGAAAAAACCACTGATAAATGTGTTGACGTTATACCAAAGTCATGTTTTATGTTTTTTCTGGTGTATATTGGGCACAGTCGATGATTGGCGAACTTGAAGGGGACAAACGTTCAGCTGTAGTACAGAAAAAACACTTTCAAGACACTCTTAAAGCGTCTCTGAAATGCTTCGATATAGACACCACGGGCTGGAATCCCTTGCGAAGATCACCAAATGTACGCTGTAGCAACACACGAGAAACTTGCATAGCTGAGAATCATCGTGCGGTTGATGCACAGAGAAAACGAGCTGCACGAAAGACAGAGACACAACACGCACATGTCTTACCTTATCATGTATGCCCCACCTGTGGTAGGATGTTGTGTACTAGGATTGGACTCTACAGTCATCTCCGCAAACACCAGTGAGATGCAGCAGCACACGTCTGAGGCTGTTGTCATCATCGTTTGATGACGGATATTGATTATATATTACTAAGATATTATTATTATTATTACTAAAATATTATTATTATTATTATTTATTATATTATTATTATTATTATTATTACTATTATTATTATTATTATTATTATTCGGCACAGCCGGAGTGCATGGGCGTTTACGACTAGAGCAAAGAAAAGTCATCAAAGAGCAAGTGGCGCATATGCACAACTACCAGCAGCATGACTATGGAGGTCATGGCGGTGACAAATCCTGGAGTTGCTACAGACGCAAACATTCACTCACGCATCATGCTCAGTGACTCTATGAGCATGATACAGAAGATCAGACCGGTTATGTACGAAGGCAGTGGATGCATTTAATACAAAACTCGACAATCCAGACACTTACCTTCATCTTTGTCCCGGTCATGCTGGGTGAAGAGCAATGAGAGAGCGGATGCATGGTAAGCAATGCTGAGATCGAGAATGGTTTCTATGGAGAAAAGGACATCATCAAAGCTCTAAGAGAAAACATACTCTCTGAAGATGCCAACGAAGAAGATACAGGATATTCTATATTTAGGTTGGGCAAGTTATGCTTCCGGGTTTTTCCGGTTCCGGTTTCAAGATGGAAGGTGTTATTTTCTTCGTACTTGCTATGGTCGGTTGATCTGAGGTCTAATAATCCTCAATCGTAAAAACCCCAGTATTTCTGAAACAGAGGATTAAAAGTCAAATGGAGTGATTTCGTTTCTAACAACACAGTGAGAGATAGAACACACCAACATCCCGTATCAAATATTATAAGGAAACGAAGGTGGAAATATTTAGGTCATGTTCTTAGATCAGACGAAAAGAGACTAAATCGACAAGTCCTTATGTGGTCGCCAGTTGGGAAAAAAAACGAGGAAGACCAAAGACTACTCTTCGAAGAACCATCCAACAAGAAAGTAAACTATTGGGATGTAAAACCATACAAGATCTCCAACTGCTAGCAAAGAACCGTATCATATGGAGATCTAAAACCTTTGCCCTATGTGCCGCCTTTGGCACGAAAGGAACAAACTAACTAACTAAGTTAAGCATACCGATAGGTGCAGCAAAACGGAAAAACCACGAGAGAAACCCCAGTAGATACATCAATCAACACAGAATGAGAGTTGTTAGCCTAAACACACTGAAATACACGCTTGGGAGGAGATCGAGCACTTATGGACATGACTGGTGTCCAATGAAGATGATCTTCATATAAACAATGTATATTATTGTTTTTCCATTTTCTCTTATGTATATTATCACTTTTTCATACTCAACCCTTCTTTTTGATTGATTGATTGATAGAACCATCATGATTGCCAGTGGCGGCTCGTGATAATTTTTGTTGGTGGGGCCAGACAGAAATTTTCCGAAAAATCATGGTTTCGGTTAGGATATATTTTAATGTATAAAATAATAAAACACGTTACACCTTATTCTTGGTGGGCCGCCCCACTGGCCCTTAATGACGAGCCACCACTGCTCATTGCACTTTGGTGTGTAACCATGTGTGCTCCGATCTCTTTCTTGCACATGATCTCAGCGGAACTGCATGAACTCCATAGCACCGGCGAGTGTTCCTGATGTAATTCAGAAGATGATGAAAATATTTTGTAGGAATTGTATTTTTTAAGTTTTGTAATGAATTTTGACCGGGCAGCGGCTTTCCAGCCTGCTCTTCTCGAATTTTGACTGCCATGGGTTCTTTTACATTCTCAACTTGAACACATGACCTACTTTTGTATCGTCCGTCTCCGATAGCACTAGGAAGGGGTATCTGTGGCTAAGTGGTTAAACCCTTGCTTTCCACGTCGAATGTCACGGGTTCGAATCCAGACAGAGCCCTTCTATTCACAAGTGCATTTTTGTACAGAGGTCCATAGGATTGTTGGCGGAGCTATAGAGTTCGTGCTTTGTGCAATACTCTTGAGGGAGTGGCGTTTCATTTCTGTGGAGAGAGATCAAGCCATATGGGATCAAACCCGGGGAACGGAAGTCTATTCTTCGGCTTTAAACCCTTTTGGTTTTTGCTTCAGTTTCGGTTTTTCGGTTGACTAGGAACTAAAGTGGAAATGGGATGAAGAAAATTAAAAGAAGAACAAACATAGGTTTACAAAATATTAAACAACTCAAAACAGTATGGAACTGGAGCTGATAGAAAACAAAGATCAGAATACTAAGAGCATGCATATTCCCAGTGGCAACGTATGGGTGTGAAGCATGGACATTTAATAAAGCAGTGGAAAACATATATGTGCTTTTGAATATAAGTGTTACAGAAGAGTCCTTTGTATATCTTGACAGAGAAGGAACAAATAGATCTATCCAGAAAGAACTCAAAATCAAAGAAAACTCTCTGATGCTACAAATAAGAAAGAGAAAATTGAAATATTTTTGGACATATAAAAAGACATGAAGGGCTGGAAGACCATCATGAAGAGGCATACCGGCAAAGAGAAGAAGGAAGCTACGAGAAGATGGATTCAAGATGTAACTGATGGTTTGAATATGACGGCTGCAAAGGCGGGATATTTTTTTTCCGATCTAGAAGCACTTGAGTTTTCAGCCCTTCGGTTTGGTGCCATATACATCGTAACGCTTCGGTTCGGTGCCACGAACACCGTAAATCTGGAGAACCTGTTGCTTTTCTGCCAGCCCGTGGAATCGCACTCACGAGATCTTATCACCGTCGTCCAACGCGCTACGAACACGCTCGGCAGGTGACTGGGCAGAAATCTGGCATATAAGAGAAATTCCGGAGGACTGTTGGTGTGGATTCTGTTCAGAACAAGTTATTGTTGATGATGAGTAACTATTATAATAATGGCGGTGTGAACAGGATTCACCAGAGTGCTCGGAATGTGTTATTAGTGTGTTTCTTTAACATCGAATATTTATATAATCAGAGTCTACACAGGTCCCGCAAACCGGTAGAGAATTTGTTTGTGCAAACCTCATTGTTTTTTTTCGATCCAGCACTGAGCTTTTCAGCTTTCGGCTCGGTGCCAGTGGACATCGTAACCCTTCGGTTGGTCCACGAACACGTAAATCTGGGCAATCGTGGCTTTTTCTGCCATTCCGCGGAATTGAACCCGCACACAGAGGGATAGTCACCCGTAGTCCAACGAGCTTACGAACACGCTGGCAGACGGCAACCTCATTGCAAATGCTAGGAAATATTGAAGAAACGAGATAACCAGGTCCAAAACTCACACGTAATAACAAATGGATGAAGTAACAACAGAGCTCGCAATATTAAATACAGAGTTTAGGATAGCGTCATGGAATATTGTGGATTAGAGATAAGAATTACTACATTTCAGAGGCAGTTCGTTCTACACAAGTATACAATATGAGGCGTGTCTCTGATAATACCAGAGGTACTACACTTTCAGAGCGCTCCTGACAATACAGAAGACTCAATTTCAGAGGCGTGTCTCTGGTTCACACAAAGTACTACAATTCAATGGCTTTTCGGCTCTGCCTAGAAACAATAGAATGAAGTGGTTTGGTCACTTAATAAGAATGCATCCAAACTCCACAGTACATAGAGTATTCTTCTTCTTCTTCTTTAGCGATCTCTGGTCATGCGCTTAACTTACTGTAGACCATAAAGTGGGCAGTAAACTCCAGGTCTGTCTTGTTTCCCTAAAGCTTAGTTTTTTAGGTTTTTAGTTTCTCGGGTCACACAGGAGAGGACAGACATATAGGACATACTCCGGTCTCTTGCGCCTGTTGATACTGGCATAGAGCTGTTTAACTTATTTCTAGTTTATATAAGTGTTTATTGAGTCTGTAGTGTCCGGTACACACCAAAACATCAGGAAAGAAGGCGAGAGGAAGACCACGAAAATAATATGGGTAGATGGAATAGAAAAATCCTGTAAAAAAGCAAAAACAACAATCACACAAGCCACCACAACAGCGCAAGGCAAAAACAGAAAACAACGACATTGGGCAACAACCAGGTAGCAATGTGACGACAAAAGAAGAAGAAGATCTCGGATCTCACCTACACTAAGATCAGGAACCTCATATATACAAGTGATCTGGTGTAGTCAAGTTATAATATATATATATATATATAATGTAATCACGTGATTCGAACTCCAGACTTGTCAATAACATTTAACACTGGTGTATTCACGCGCTTACAAATCTCGTCTAGTCCAGGAATTAGTGCGCCGAGATGTTAGTAGAATTAAAGTGTGATCTGTTTCCGGTACAGGCACCTCCCAGTCGGCTGGACTGTAAGGGGGGTTACCATGTTTAAGTTGAAGTAGGACAGACTAAAGCGTTAAGTGAAACTGATGATCAAACCTCCAAATGTTGTGTATTCATATTTTTATTGTTTGTACGTTTTGTTTGTTTGTTTGTTTATTTTGAATTCTTTCTCTTCTTCAAACGCTCCTTTCTTCCAACGCTCCTTTCTTCCTTTTGTTCGCTTGAAATATTGTCTATATATTCAATGTTGTCTCTTGTATCCTTCCTTTCGTTCACTTGAAATATTGTCTATATATTCAATGTTGTCTCTTGTATCCTTCCTTTCTTCCTTTCATTCACTTGAAATATTGTCTATATATTCAATGTTGTCTCTTGTATCCTTCCTTTCTTCCTTTCGTTCACTTGAAATATTGTCTATATATTCAATGTTGTCTCTTGTATCCTTCCTTCCTTTCGTTCGCTTGAAATATTGTCTATATATTCAATGTTGTCTCTTCTATACTTCCTTCCTTTCGTTCGCTTGAAATATTGTCTATATATTCAATGTTGTCTCTTATATCCTTCCTTCCTTTCATTCGCTTGAAATATTGTCTATATATTCAATGTTGTCTCTTGTATAAATTTCACTGTCTTTTGTAGCTCACACAGAGGTCCGTGTAGTTTTCTGTCTAGTGTTGTCTCGTTAGGCCAGTGAGTTTGCTTCAGTATATCATATTCGGAACAATATTGCAGTATGTGTTCTGCAGTCTGATGTGCTTGTACACATGTACACACGTACGGAAAAAGGTGGTAGAGAAGAAAACTGTACGCATCAGTAGGTTTCTTCTTCTTCTTCTTCATCTTATGCTCCATATCAACCACTTGTTAACCACACTTTGTGATTTGTATGTGATCTGAGCCTAAAAGCGATTGTACGTTGTGCCAGTTATGCGCCTACAAGTAGGCCAGCACATCCGATATCTGCGATGGTTTTTATTTACTAGGGTAGCTTACCTAGGTCCTACATCAGTCGCCTCTTACGACATGCCTTGTAGGTCGCAGTGGTACTATTCTTTGCTTCCTTGCGGGCTCAGCACCACATGGACGATGTTGAATTCATGTCATGGCTCTGGGTTCTCTGTGGCGTAGAGGTTAGGTACTCCCTCTAATTCCAAAAGTACACGGTTCGATCCCTCGTAAAGCCATATTTATATGTTACCAGATATCCCTAATATAAGTGTAGGTGATATCGAGTATCTAGTCCTATCGGATACGCAATATAAAATGTAGGTCCCGTGTTTATGTTTAGCACGTAAAGAGACCCAACAGTTTCAACGGTAGACCACGAACTGCCTAGCACCGCCTTGGGCTCCTGATGTAACTTTTATAATGGTTATATTTTTGTCGAAATTGCATTTTATTTTTTTATTTTTTTTTGGACATCGGTATTGCAATCAATTTTTCTAAATGTTAAACTGTGTTAATGTTTCTGTAACCTGCCTAACGTTAATGTGAGCTAATTTTTATCGTTCGTCTCCGATAGGACTAGAAACTCCACTCTCCACTACATTTATATTATCTATTACTGTGGCCTAGGTGTTAGTGACTCGGTCTCTTAACCCCGATGTTCTGAGTTCGAATCACGCTGCGGACAGTTTGGTTGCAAATTGTTTCCGTTGATTTTAACAAAAGGACGATGAAGCCACCCGTTCAGAAAGCAATGGCAAACTACTGAACGTATAAGTGGTGCTAGAAAATCAACGACTCGTTTACTGTGGTTGATGACTACGTCCTTTAGGATATGCCACGATTTTCATTCATTACTGGAAACGTTCCAGATCGTTCCATAAGGGACTCGAACTAGGTATTGTTGAAGAGTGAAGCCAGAGCTTTAGCTAAACGTCAACAAAAATAGTTTGGTATAAGAAGATCTAAAACTAAAGGACTGACTTCATTGCACCGGGGAGGGGGGCGTGTGGTGCCGGGATCCACAAGGGAAGCAAAGAACTGTACCGCTGCAATCTACAAGGCATATCGTAAGAGTCGTCTAATGTAGGACATAGTGAAGCTACTTCAGTAAATAAAAAGCGTTGTAGAAATCGAATGTGCTGGTCTACTTGTAGGCGCATAACTGGCACAACGTACAATCGTTCTTAGGCTCAGATTACAAACAAATCACCCAGAGTGGTTAACAAGTGGTCGATATTGAGCGTTTGAAGAAGTAGAAGATTGCACTGGGTTTAACCACATATGGCTTAGTCCCTCTCCACAGAAATGACACGCCATCCGCCGAGAGTAATGCAAAAATGTCAAACACCGTCGCTCCTGCAACAATCCTAGTAGTCTCTGGAAAAAATGCACTCGTGAACAGAACTGCGTGGTCCGGATTCGAATCCAAGACCTTCGACTCGCAAGGCAAGGGCTAAACTACATAATCAATGAATGAATTAATAATGTTGTTTTTTTTTTACAGAAGTCAATACTTTAGATCGCCAGTGATTACCGGGGCACAAATTTGGGGTGTAAAGAATAGAACCACTGTTACCTGCCACGCATGTCGTAAGGGACTAAGAGCTTGGATGAAATCGATGCATGTGTCCTAAACGTGTAGAAGTCTATGCGTTTAGGGGCCTACTAAACCAATGTGCAACGTATACACGTTCTTGACAAAGATCAAACATATCACAAAGAGTGATTAAAATTAGTTGTAAAGAACGAACGCAAAGAAGAAGGATACTTTTAGAATAATAAGGAAAATAAATCCGCAAGAGTTTTATTTTTGCTTGCTCGTTCGGAAATTCAAATTATGGAAGTCAGTTTTCATGTATTTATTTTTTTAAAAAGAAAAAGACTAGAGATTAGTTACATGTTTAAGGAGATTAGTTGGAAACGTTCGATAGTTCTCTGGTGAAGTAGTTAAGACGTTTGCCTGTCTTTCTGAAGGCTGTGAGTTCAAATCTACACAACTGATTTGTGTAATTTTTTTATGAGATCAATTGGATTGTTGCTGGAGCTACGGAGTTCGTGTTTTGGGCAATACTCTCAACAATAACAGATGGTACGACATGTGTGCCGATAGGGGCGGAGACATATGGGGAAACTCGGTGCTTTCCTTCACTTTTAGACCTTTTTAGAAGTCTTCGACTACGTTATTTCAGAAAGTAATGGTACCCGTTTTCTGATTCATTGTCATTCAATATCTTTGGGGTGGAACTTTGCCATACTAACAGTTCTTCGGAATTTCTCTCTCTCGATCTGTCTCACACTCTCACCTATCTCTCTCTCTCTCTCTCTGAATCTCAGTCTCTCGCACTCTCTCACTCTCTCACTCTATCTCTCTCTCACTCTCTCTCTCACTCTAACTCTCTTTCTCACTTTCTTCTCACTTTCCTCTCTTTATCTCCTCACTCTCTCATTATCCTCTCTCTTTCTGTCACTATATATCTCTCTCACTCTCTCATTATCACTCTCTCTTTCTGTCACTATATATATCTCTCTCTCACACACTCTCTCACTTTCTATCTCACTCTCTTCTCTCTTATATCTCTCTCACTCTCTCTCTATCTCTCTCTCGCTTTCTCTCACTTTCTATCTCACTCTCTCCCTCTCTTTATATCTCTCTCATTCTCTCTCTATCACTCTCTATCACTATATATATATATATATATATATATATATATATATATCTCACACTCTCTCACTTTCTATCTCACTCTCTCACTCTCTTTCTCCCTCTCTTTATATCTCTCTCACTATCAGCTTTTCTCTCACTCACTCTCCACTCTCCTTCTAACGCGCTATCTCTCACTCATCTCTCTTTCACTCTCTGTCGCACTTTCTTACTTTCTCTCTTTTCACTCTCCTCTTCTCTTTTTCCTTCCGTTCTCTCTTCTCCCTCCTCTCTCTCTCTCACTCTCTCTCCTCACTATCTCTCTCTCTCTCTCATCTTTACTGACAACATAAATCTAGATAATAACATTTTGGTATTCCGTACTTTTTGTGTTTTCTTTAATGTTCTTCTTTCGCTCTCAAATTATGTACATCAAATTCTCACGTTGTCATAAGTAAACCAGATTAAATTTGACATCAGACAAAAAATTGTGTTCATTTCTTCAAGTCTTGTCCGTTGACAATGCACGAGACGATTATAATTTCCACAATTATTGTGTTTCCAATAAGTTCCCAGGAAGTTTGGCTGAATCTCGTGAGAATAGACTTACGCTAACAATTGGAACGGATCTAGGATAGAGTTGGTAACAAAAGATGTCTGCTCTGCAATTTTCTAATTATAAAGGAAAGAGAAGATATAGATATTTTCTAATTATAAAGGAAAGAGAAGATATAGATATTTTCTAATTTGAAACGGAAAATAAAATTATTAAGAAGTTTAAGTGTAAATTGGGGGACATATTAATTTTGTGTGTTATCTTATGTTATGTTATGCTATGCGATCGACGTCATGGCACATTGGGCATTCCCATTCGTAATCTGTCCTCCGCTGCAGCAGCCATCCTAAAGTTCATTTGTTCACCGTACCCATGAGAAGTTGATTAGTATATCTTCTCTCTCTACCACGAAGAGAACCAGACCCAATGTCCTTTTAGGACACACACTGAACAAGACCCAAAGTCCTTTTTAGGACAAACACAGATCACGACACAATAACACACAGGTCCATACCAGGACAAGTCCCAGGCCACATGGCCACACCAAGAAAAAAGGCCAATACGCTCTGATATAACCAAAAAGACATAGGTCTTAGGTTGAAAGGGGCGTGCCTCGGCTTAAAGAGGCTTTAATCCCTAATAAACAAACAAACAAACAAACAAGACGATACTGTCTGGCATGTCCACACTTAACTCCTAATTCTCGGACTCGTTCCAGTGTCTGAGACTCGTACATATCACATAAATGAGAGCGTACCGCATTGATGATATCGGCTCTGTCCATACTTCTGCCCGTTTGGGTTGGGGCATTGTTTGCAAGAAAGTCGGCACGCTCGTTACCCCGCACTCCAGCATGTCCAGGTGTGTACAGTCAAGTCATATTGTGTGTTATGTGTATGCTATGCTTCTGTGGCCACTGCTACCGGATTGTGGTACAGTAGTGTGGTGTTCTGTGGGTGTGTTGTAGCTCAGTGTCATGGACAGTTCTAGAACAAAATTGAAATAAAGAAACATAGAGATATCTGTTTGCAATTTAGTTTCTGAGTTATTTCGCCGATAGTATGTTGTCTTGCTTTATTGTATTTTAAGGGGTTATACTACTGACGGTTGGGTCATTATAGCTTATAGATATCGATTTTTCAAATTCATCATATTATGTTAGTATTGCATCTCTACAATCAAATTATGCAAAGAGTTTTTATTTATGATCCGAAAAATGCTTCAAAATTATTTTTGAACAGCCCTACCCTCTAAAAATTTGCTATAGAAAATGTCTTCGATTGTCTTTCTTTTGTCCCTAGATACAGTGTATGGCATTCAATTAACCCAATCGAGTCATGTATCATTGTAAAGCTTGATCTGAGTACTAACAGATATATTAGATTTAATTAGGCTAGACAATGACTGTATGCTGTAACAGACGATTTTCCTGACACTTTAGACTAAATTCACATTACATTTTTAAAACACAGTTTTCTCCCATTTGTAAATTTCGTTAACGTGGTTAATGTACGTTTTCCACAGTGAAAGAAATCTTCAAGATATCAATATGAGATTAGGCGCAGACATGTATCTATTAATATGGAAGGGACTAGACAACATAAAATGCACCTTTCTCAAGCGAATAAATGTATATACATTTTTTTATTAACCAATGGGTCCTATTTTTGGCCATGAATTCGGTAGGTCTTATTCGTTGCACCCCCAGATATCAACTACATGTTACAGAACAATTTAAAGTTGTCAGGTACCCAGAATATTGGTATATTTAGGCTGTGCAGTAAAAAAAATGCAATTGTTATTTATTTCACTCTGTTTGGAGACCGCACGACGTTGTTTACAATCCAACATGGCTGCCGTTTCCATGGCAACCCATAATTTATTAATGCGAAAGATATATAAATTTTCATTTAAGACCACTCTAGTAGTAACTGCTATGTAGATCACTCTAGTAGTAACTGCTATGTATCACATAATTTTATTGAGAGATAAGAAAGTTGAGAAATCCTCTACCATAACCCTTAATGTTGATTCTTAACCCCTTAATCTCGCTCTTCCCAAATACGTGAATTATTATATTTGTTTTGGTGCTTGACTTGCAATGAAGATTATTGTTTTCTTTTTTCTTACGCTATTGTCATACTCTATCTTTAAAAAAATCTTTAAGAAACAAATTCGATTCTCGAAACCGAAAATGTTGGTTATATTAAATGTCATAGTGGTCGAATTTCATATTACCACGCCATAGTGGTCGAGTAAACTTCATAGTGGTCGAGTAAACTTCATAGTGGTCGAGTAAACGTCATAGTGGTCGAGTAAACGTCATAGTGGTCGAGTAAACGTCATAGTGGTCGAATAAACTTTATAGTGGTCGAGTAAATGTTATAATGGTCGAGTAAACGTCATAGTGGTCGAGTAAACGTCATAGTGGTCGAGTAAACGTCATAGTGGTCGAATAAACTTTATAGTGCTCGAGTAAACGTTATAGTGGTCGAGTAAATGTTATAGTGGTCGAGTGTACGTCATAGTGGTCAAGTAAACGTCATAGTGGTCGAGTGTACGTCATAGTTGTCGAGTGTACGTCATAGTGGTCGAGTGTACGTTATAGTGGTCGAATGTCATATTACCACGTCATATGGGTCAAGTAAACGTCATAGTGGTCGAGTGTCATATTACACGCAAACATGCATGCACGCACGATACGCACATACAAATACGCACAGACACGCATACAGATATGCACACCCACTAATATATACAGAGACGACATCACACATACAGACGCACATAGATACACATACAGAAACACACCGTTTTCGCTCTCAATAATGAACAACTTCCTCTTTTGCTATATTTTACATTTTATATTATTCATAATTTACACAAAACACACGCAAATGATATTCACCAGGGGCACTTACTGTTGCTTCCTTGATAAATATATATAATTATCATGGTTGTTTCCCCTGACATTCGTTCTTGTCTGTCTCAGCCAAACTAATAATTTTGGATGCATAGACAGTTGGCCTACACACTCTGATATAACCTAAACAAGGTTCGCCTTAGGTTGAAAGGAGCGTTCTTAAAGGTTCTAATCTCCTACATTACAAACAAACTCCGCTTCTCGCAAGGAAGCAAGAATAGTACCACTGCGACCTACATGGCATGTAAGAGGCGACTGATGTAGGACCTAGGAAGCTACCCTAGTAAATAAAAAGCATTGCAGAAATCGGATGTGCTGGCCTACTTGTAGGCGCATAACTGGCACAACGTACAATCGCTCTTAGGCTCAGATCACACACAATCATACAGAGTGGTTAACTTGTGTTCGATGGAGAGTCTGTTGGTAATCTGCTTATATGACCGAACCATAATGTGATACTATTCACGATATAGATAATTCAACATTGAAATGTGATGTGTTGATGGTATTCTACAACATGTGATATTTGAAATGTGAAGTTTGATGGTATTCTACAACATGTGATATTTAAATGTGAATTTTGATGGTATTCTACAACATGTGATATTGAAATGTGATGTATTGATGGTATTCTACAACATGTGATATTTAAATGTGAAGTTTGATGGTATTCTACAACATGTGATATTAAATGTGAGTTTTGATAGTATTCTACCTTATTTGATGGCTGTTTTGATGACCAAAACTTGATTTAAATGTGATTTGTAGTATTCTGACAACAGTTGATATTGAATGTGATGTTATGGAATACAGTGACAACATATATTGATGTTATGTTTTTAAAGTTATTTAGTAAGTTTTTAGTTTCTACAACATGTGATATTTAAATGTGATGTATTGATAGTATTCTACAACATGTGATATTTAAATGTGAAGTGATGATGGTATTCTTCTTCTTCAAACGCTCCGTATCGACCACTTGTTAAACCCCTCTTTGTCATTTGTATATGATCTGAGCCCAAGAGCGGTTGTACTTTTTGCCAGTTATGCGAATACAAGTGGACCAGCACATTCAATTGATGTTATGCTTTTTAGTTACTAGGGTAATTTCTCTAGTCCCCTACCGTTGTCGCCTCTTACGACGGGCCTGGCAGGTCGAAGTGTTACCATTCTTTGCTCCCCTGCGAGCCGACAACACAGGAGTGTGATGGTATTCTAGAAGATTCTGAAAGTACACCGGGGAATGATAATACTCAATGAAAAAATATCTGAGTCAATCAATCAAGTGCCATGCCTGCCGTCGTAGGCGATCATGTCTCTCCACAGCTCTCTCTCTCTTTTTGGTGCATGTAATCAGTTCTGACGTCGATCTTGTGTCGAACCATGATGTCAGACCATCCAGCAGCTTCTCCCTCTGTCTTCCACGATCTCTCCTTCCCTGAATTTTACCTGTAGTCACCAAATGTTCTAAACATTCTCTTCATATTATATGCCCGAAGAACCTTGATTGTCGGATTCTTATTCTTTTGATAAGTTTCTTTGTGTGCAGGCCTGATTTAAAACCTCCACATTTGTTTTCTTTGCTGTCCATGGAATTTTCAGCATTGTTCTGTAAAACCACATCTCTGTAGCTTCCAATTGATCGTATTGATTGTTTGTTAATTGTCCATGATTCGCTGCCACACATAAATATTGGTTCAACATAGCACTGGAATACTCGTTTCCCCATTGTCATTGGTAGTGAATTCACGCATAGTATTTTTTTATTTTCGTAAAAATCTAAACTAGTTAAATTGTGTAACTTCCTTGTGGTCTCTTCTTCTCTTTCACTATCAAATAAACTGTACATCATTCATACAGATATCTATGGCTCAGATGTGTTTGATTTTCAAAATGTGTTTGATAAAACAATATAAGCGATTTAGTAACTATTACAGGATGTAAGCCTTCACTTTGGACATATTTTCTTAGCGTAGTGAGCTAGATCGATCACAAGCCAAGAGCACCTCGTTCAAACACCACGGTGGGCAATTTGGAAACAAATTAGTTCGCGTGAATTTTTAGGAACGGTAAATATAGACCTAACTGTTCAGAATGCATTGATAAATTACTAAACGTATAAGTGGTGACTAGAAAATCGACAACTCATTTACTGTGGCTGATGACGATGTCTTGTAAAGGATATGCCACGATTTTCATTTCTGACCTCAGTCAAACGTGTTTTTCTGAGGAGGAGATTTGTACTGCAGCAGCGGACTATGCGAGTTTTCGTTCTGTAACACAAAGGAGATGAATGTTTTATGACTATTTGTGTCTCTTGCGCATTAAAATTTAAATGTTTGTGTACGTATACACTCTGGTGTACGCAGAAGTACAGGGTGTTCAAGATAATTGCAGCCCCATTGACAATTCGAAAGTTCCAGGTACAGCATTGAGTTGTGTTTATTTACTATTTAAACCGGTTCTGACTAGCTCGTCCTACGTCACATTTGTTCATCGCCCTTTCCCGCACTACAATTACACACCGTCACACAACCTTGACCTATACAACGTCATAACTGAACCTTTCCATTTCCATACATATATGCAAGATTAGCTCCATTCACGGGCTGCTTTTAAGTTGAACACTCTGTAGTATAATATGTGAGGCTTGGTTCTGGCTTAATACAGAAGAAATAAAGCTTGGCTATGACCTTACACAGAAGTACTACAACTTCAGAGGCGTGTCTCTGACCCTACACAGAAGTACTACAATTTCAGAGGCGTGTCTGTTGTTCTACACAAAGTACTACAATTTCAGAGGCGTTTCCGGTATCACAAAGTACTACAATTTCAGAGGCGTTCTCTGATAATACAAAAGTACTACAATTTCAGAGGCGTGTCTCTGACAATACACAAAAGTACTACAATTTCAGTGGCGTGTTCCCTGGTTCTGATGCACGAGGAGTACCTACAATTGGAAAAAGGCTTTCTTCTGTCTCTGCTTCAGAAACAATAGTATAGATAACAGAGGGCCTGGTTCTAGATTGCACAGAAGTATAACGACAAGCTCAGGCTCTGGTTATATACTTCTTCCACAAACAAAACAATATTTCAGTCTTGCTCCAGGGACGTGATGGAACAATTCTGAGAATTGTATCATTGACATTTGATACTGCCTTATCTGGTTTATGAAGAGCCTAACACAATGTCTGCGTTCTGGTTCCGTCTAATTTTGCTAATTGACATCGGCGTCATTTCCGTTCTGAGCAAGACCAAGCAATGCCCAAACGCAAACGATTTAAATTCACCATCAAACGTCATCAAAATAGGTGTTCTTTTACCATTGATTGGAGATTATCCATGGATTATCCAAGCGGCTGTCCCTGCTATCCAGTTAGCGACAGAATCCACTGAAACAATGTCTATGATTCTTCCTGGATATAAATTTCAGTTAAACATCGCCGATTCTGCCTGCTCAGATACTATTGGTCCATTAGCAGCGATCGATATGTACATCAACCAATCAGCGCACGTTTTTTTAGGTCCGGCGTGCGAGTACGCAATCGCACCTGTTGCACGGTTTTCCTATTATTGGGGAATTCCCGTTTTGACGGCAGGGGCGATGGTTTCAGCTTTTAGGGATAAGAACGAATACAAACTTCTGACAAGAGTACAGGTAAGGATAAAATATTTATCTGTTTAGTCGTGTCTTATCTGATAGATTTTGTGTGAAGTGCTGTTCGAAGCTTAAATGTCTCGTTGTTTTTTTTTTGAGATCTAATATTTAGGTTGTAAAAGAGTTGTTGGAAACGGTGTTGTTCTAAGGATGGTGAGGATGAGGGTGGGGGTGGTGAAGGTGCTGGTGGTGATGGAATTGAGGATGGTGATGGTGGTGAAATTGGTGGTGGTTGTCGTGAAGGTAGTGATGGCGAAAGTGGTGGTGGGGATGGAGTTGAAAATGATGATGATGGGGGTAGTAGTTGGATGGTGGTGGTGGTGGTGGGGATGGATTGATGATGATGATGGTAGTGGTGGTGATGAGGATGAAGGTGGTGATGGTAGTGGTAGTGGTGGTGGTGATGGTAGGGGTGGTGGTGGTGGTGATGGTGTGATGGTGGTGGTGATGGTGGTGTTTGTAGTGGTGATGGTGGTGATGATGGTAGTGGTGGTGATGGTAGTGGTGGTGATGGTGGTGGTTGTGTGGTGGTAGGGGTGATGGTAGTGGTGATGGTGGTGGTGGTGGTGGTGTGTGGTAGGGTGTGATGATGGTGGTAGTGGTGGTGACAAGGATGACGGTGGTGGTGTGAAGTTGATGATGATGGTTGTGGTAGTGGTGGTGATGATGGTGGCAGTGGCGAAGGAGTAAACGATGATAATGATGGTGATGTTGTTGGTGGTAGAGGTGGTTATGGTGGTCGCGATGGTGGTGTTGGTGGTAATGATAACAAAGTTAATGCTAGTAACTATCTTTCTATTAATTATTGTTGAATATTCACATTGAGGATCAGAGTTTTGGGAACAGTGCGAACGAGGATCGAGCATGAGAGATAGATTTTGATCTTACCATATACGAAAATGTTGCATCTATCCAACATCTGAAGTCGGAGTAGACACACCTGTTTACCGAGGGACACTGATAATAAGGAAAACAAACCTTCACGCAAAATCAGTTATATCCATATAAGGCTACGCCCTGACTGCCCTGTGCTCATAATGCTCGAATGCAAGAAGAAAAAGAATATATCCAAAGTTTAGAATTCATGTAGAACTGGATGCGGAGGGGCAGGGAGAGAAGTGTGTTTAACCAGCAAGTAACAGGAACAAGTATGCATACACTTCAACATCTACTGGGGAACATTGAGCACCTATGGGTCTGCGAGGAGTGCTATGATGTCGTTCAAAACCAATCAGACATCACAAGACATTTGACCTTTGACATCTTCATCGATTTGGGTCGAGGGAAAAATATGACAACGAAACTAGTTTAGATGATAACCTTTCACCTTTAAACTAGTTTAGATGATAACCTTTCACTAAACTATTTTGA
>CM036777.1:17618728-17721228 GCA_020796225.1 Arion vulgaris
TTATTTTTGCTTTTTCACAGTATTCTGCTATGCCATCTATCCATCGTTTTCGTGGTCTTCCTCTCACTTTCTTTGCTGGTGTTATCTTGAGGAAAGCTGTATGATCTTTGTGGCGCAGAGGTTACGTGCTCGTCTCTAGTGACAAAGGTACCAGGTTCGCTCCCTCGTGGAGCCATCTGGATATTGTTTCAGATATCCCTGATCTCAGTGTAGGTGAGATCGAGTTCCTAGTCCTATCGGAGACGGACGATAAAACGTAGGTTCTGTGTTTAAGTTTAGCACGTAAAAGAACACTTGTCAGTTTAAAATCGAGAAAAACAGGCTGGAAACCGCTGTCAAATCTCTTAGAAAGATGTTTTACAAAAAAAATGTATACAAAAGTTTCACCATTTAAAAAATTACTACGATGACCTTGCCTGTGCTACGGAATTCGTGCACTGCCGCTAAGCTCGTTCTGTGTAAGAAAGAAACCAGAGAACACATGGGTAGTTATCTGTGCAATCATGATCATCCTATCAATAAATTCATGATGGAATATCTGATTCTAAAGGGTCTAGCATACAAGGCATGAATCATGGATCAACCGTGCCAATGATGATATGTAGCAAATACGAAGGTTTTCTTAGATTCTTTTCGAGAGATTGAATTCGAGGATTTGCAAAATCCATCTTCATTTTTAATTCAACTCATCGCGCAAGTCATTCTCTAGTCACCTTCATCATCATGTCCTGTGGCGATAAGCGAGCGACGAAGCGGTAAGCGTTTGAACGCTGGTAGGTTTTTAAAAAAAAGTTAATTGCATATCCTTTACAGGACTTTGAGAATCAACCCCAGCTTTTTAACGCCGTTTGTGATTTTTCTAGGCATTATTACGTTCAGTAGTCTGCCAGTGCTTTCTGAACGGGTAGTGCCATCGTCCTTTTGTAAAAATCCCCGCGAAACAATTTGCCACCAAACTGTCCGCAGCGTGATTCGAAATCAGAACGTCGGGGTTAATAGACCGAGTCACTATTCCCTAAGCCACAGACGCCACCAGATGTAGCCACATAATTGTACACGTGCGCTCAGCCCCTATGATCATCTTTTCAACTCTAGATTGTCCAGCCAACTGGGATCTTCAACTTGGGCAAAATGATGTGCACAAAACGACCACCTTGATAGTAATAATGATAAGGACGATGATGCCCATCTGCCCAGCGTGTTCGTAGCGCGTTGGACTGCGGGTGACTAGCCCTCTGTGATGGTCTGTGAGCTGACAAAAAAGCTAAGGTTCCCCAGATTCACGGTGTTCGTGGCACCGAATCGAAGGGTTACGATGTCCATGGTACCGAGCCGAAGAGTTGAAAGTTTAAGTGCTTCTGGATTGGAAAAAAGGACGATGATCTTGTGGATGATGCGAATACTGTTGATGATGGTTATACTCATGATGATGATGAATGTGATACACATGATAATGATGAATGTGATACTCATGATGATGATGAATGTGATACTCATGATGAAGATGAATGTGATACTCATGATGATGATGATGAATGTGATACTCATGATGATGATGAATGTGATACTCATGATGATGATGAATGTGATACTCATGATGATGATGAATGTGATAACGATGATAAACGTGACGATGACGATGACCACGACGATGATGTCGATTGTGACGATGGTGTCGATGATGACGAAGATGATGGTAATGATGATGACGAAGATGATGGTAATGATGATGACGAAGATGATGGTAATGATGATGACGAAGATGATGGTAATGATGATGACGAAGATGATGGTAATGATGATGACGAAGACGATGGTAATGATGATGACGAAGATGATGGTAATGATGTTGACGAAGATGATGGTAATGATGATGACGAAGATGATGGTAATGATGATGACGAAGACGATGGTAATGATGTTGACGAAGATGATGGTAATGATGATGACGAAGATGATGGTAATGATGTTGACGAAGATGATGATAATGATGTTGACGAAGATGATGGTAAGGATGATGACGAAGATGATGGTAATGATGTTGACGAAGATGATGGTAATGATGTTGACGAAGATGATGGTAAGGATGACATTAATGATGCGTACAATGACGACCACTTAATACCTGATATTCTTATCAACATAGAATCGGCTTAAAGTTCCGATGTGACACCGCCGTAAAGTCTCTTGTAGAATATGTAATGTCTGTCATCTGTCGTGTTGTAGTCTGTCTCTTCTAACATTGTCTGAGTGGTTCATTAGTTGTGAATGACATTTGTCATCTGTCATCTGACAGCTGGTGGGGACATTTGTACATGACAAGAGAATTTATTTATAAACACCGGGAGCCGGCATCGTTTTCCGGATCTCGAAGATGATGTATTAAATTTTTTGCCTCAGGTGTGTGTCTGAGTGTATGTCTCAGTGTGCGCGTACGTGAGGGTGTACATGCGTATGGGCCAGAGTGAGAGAATGAAAGAGTGGTCGAGAGAAAGAGAGCTAGCGAACGAAAAAGAGAGTGCACGAGAGATCAAGATATAGAGAGCAAACGATAGACCTGGAAAGCAAAGGCTGACAGAGAGCGAACCCAGTAAACGCTGGTTGAAATCGGACACGTCGCCGAAGGACAAGCACCAGAGCTCAAAATGGTACTGAAGATTGTGACGTAAAAATACGTTCTTGGCTAAGGTTGTTTATATATCACAATAAGAATGATCAAAATGGCCGAAAAGAACGATCGGAGAGAGGGAGAGTGAGAGAGAGAGGGAGAGAGACAGAGAGAGCGGGAGAGAGAGAGGAGAGAGGAGAGGAGGAGGGAGAGAGAGAGCGGAGAGAGAGAGGAGAGAGAGAGAAAGAGGGAGAGAGAGAGAGAGGCGAGAGAGAGAGAGAGAGAGACAGAGAGGCGGGAGAGAGGAGAGAGACGGGAGAACAGGAGAGAGAGAGGAGGGAGAGAATAATTTAAGTTCTAATAAGATGATCGATTTGTCATCATTATTGATCGGACACATTGAACATTTAAGCTTCGTTGTTTTTGCAAATGGTAGTACGATATACGCGTCTGTGGCGTAGTGTTAGTGATCTTCATGATAACACAAGAGTACTTGGTTCAAACTACTCGGCGGTAAGTTTGGAAACAAATTTTTTCCCTTGGATTTTTACGAACGATAAAATAGACCTCATCGTTCAGAAATCTATGGCAAACTCATCATCAAATAGCTTGTCATGAGCAGAACTTTGCGACCCTAACAGTCCTCCGGAATTTCTCTCTCTCATAGGCCAGATATCCAGCTTCTGCATCCGTCATGTTCAGACCATCAGTTACATCCTGAATCCATCTTCTCGTGGTCTTCCTCTTCTTCTCTTTGCCGGTATGCCTCCTTCCATGATGGTCTTCTCCAGCCGTTCATGTCTTTTTAAATGTCCAAAATATCTCAATTTTATATTTCTTATTTGTAACATCAGCCAGTTTTCTTTGATTTTGAGTTCTTTCTGGATAGATCTATTTGTTCTCTTCTCTGTCCAAGATATACGGAGGACTCTTCTGTAACACTTATATTCGAAAGCACATATATGTTTTTCCACTGCTTTATTAAATGTCCATGCTTCACACCCATACGTTGCCACTGGAGAATATGATGGCAAACTACTGAATGTATAAGTGGTATCAGAGGTTGTTGTCACCATCGCTTGCGACGGGCGTCTATTATTAGTCGCTTAACTGATACGCGGAGCCACATTCAGCGATTGGAACAAAACAACGTATCACATGTCGACGCTATATTTAGCACTCTGTAATCACGTGATAGAAACAAAAGTCACATGGTGTATCATCCATTCATCAGTCCGCTTTCATAAGACGCCGACAATCTTTTCAAAACATTGATTCAATCGGATTTGTGCCGCAGCAAACGAAACAAACATGACGAATAACTAACAACCTTTGCGAGTGAATATAAATCGAGTGTTCTGGTAGTGATTGCTCAAGTTTTTATAATTTAATTTCTCATTATATATTTGATTCGCTGTGAAATATTAAGTTTTCTGGAAAAATTATTTCGTTTCGGGATGTTTAGTTTCTAAGTTTGTGTTTTAAAATAATTTAGTGAAATGTGGTTGCGATTAAATTTTGACGTAATGAGGTAGAAATGTAATCATCACCAGGTGCCGTGCCGGCTAGCGTAAGCTAGCGTTGATCTCCACAAATCTCTGTCTCTGAAGTTTGATATCATCTCAGATGTTGACGCTCTTCCGTGCCATGAAGTCAGGTTGTCCAAATGTTATCTCTCTGTCTTCCTCAGTCTCGTCTCCCCTCGTTGTTATCGGTTGTCACAATGTGTTCTAAATCTCCCTCTCTCATCACAAACCCTAAATATGATGACTGCCTCTTTCTTATATTGATGATAAGCTTTCTCTGTGTCTTGGTCTCATTCAACACCTCCACATTAGTCATTTTAGCAGTCCAGGGATTCTCATCATTCTTCTCTTAACCCACATCTCTGTGGCTGAGTGGTTAAGCCCTGTGCCTTGCGAGTCGAAAGTCGTAGGTTCGAATCCGGATCGCGGCCTTCTGTTCACGAGTGCAGTTTTGTCCAGAGACCAGTAGGATTGTTGCCGGAGCTACGGAGTTCATGCTTTGTGCAATACTCTCGGAAGGTTGCGTGCCATTTCTGCGGAGAGGGACCGAGCAATATGGGGTAAAACCCGCTGCAATGAAGTCAATCCTTCGGCTTTTTTTTTTCCGATCCCGAAGCACTGGCTTTTCAGCTCCTCGGCTCGGTGCCATGGACATCGTAACCCTTCGGTTCGGTGCCACGAACACCGTAAATCTGGGGAATCTGTGGCTTTTTCTGTCATCCCGCGTAATTGAACCCGCACACACAGAGGGATAGTCACCCGTAGTCAACGCGCTACGAACACGCTGGGCAGACAGGCTATCCTTCGGCTAAAAACCCTTTAAACCACATCTCTGTGCCCTCAGAGATGTTTCTATCTGTTTGTTTATTGTCCATGACTAGCAAGCATTAGTATGTCAGTATTGACAGAATACTGCAAGTGAATTTATCAAATAGAGTTTTCAACTTTGCCTATTCTAGTTTATGAAAGAGTAGCCTGGTCCTTAATATAAGAAACTTCAAATAAATTTGGTTACATCATAAAAAATTGTATACTAAATGCGATCGCGTAAATTCGTGTCCTTAATGTTCGTCTATAGCTGAAGCGGTAGTGTGCTGGATCACAACGCTAGCGTTTCTGGTTCAAACTTCGCATCAGGACATTGTGAAGTAAATTCGTTTTCGTGGGATTTTTACGAAGGGTCAAAATAGACCTCACCGTTCAGAAAGCAATTGCAAACTACTGAATGTATATGTGGTGCCAGTGGCGGCTCGTCATTAAGGGCCACTGGTGGGGCCCACCAAAAATAATGTGTAACGTGTATCTATTATTTTATAAATTAAAATATAACAACCCCAAACCATGATTTTTCCGAAAATTTGTGTCTGGCCCCACCAACAAAAATGATCACGAGCCGCCACTGTGTGGTGCCTAGAAAATCAACGACGTGTACTGTAAAGGATATGCCACGATTTTCGATTTTTTTTTTCAATACAAGGAGTATGAAGGAGGCATCCTGGTAAAGAGGAAAAGAGGAAGTTTAGTTAAGTTTAGTCGTCGGAATATCATCATCACTGCAAGTCGACCCAATTAGTCCATACGTGCTCCGATCTCCCCCTCAGTACTTCCCTCAGCGTGTGGCGACTAACGACACCGGTTCTTTGTTGGTTTACTATTCTTCTGTGGCTACCAGCACAGCGTTCTTGTCTAGCTGCACTCCATTTGACTTGCTATTCTTGCAGTCTGGTTAGTGTTGTAGATTCACTTCTATTGCTTCAATCATGTGCATGTCCTCTCTCCCTTAGGGAATTTATAATATCAAGAAGAGGAAGACCACGGAGAAGATGGATTCAGGACATACCTCATAGTTTGAGTATGACGGTTGCAGAGGTGGGACATCTGGCCTCCTACGTGAGAGAGTGAGAGAGAGAGAGAGAGAAATTCCGATGGACTGTTAGAATGGCAAAGTTTTTATCAGGATAAGCTTTTGATGTTGATGATACAAGGAGTTGAACACACACCTCTTTCTGTCACTCGCGTTATCTAATTCTGCTTGTATTATGTGTAATTCGAAACTTGTTCAATCGATAAATACATTTAATATCAATGTTAATGCTATCATTGAACAGGTGAGCGTCGTGAAATCGAAGGACGTACTCGTTATCCATATTCAACTCCCCAAGGCGATCGATACTGTCCATATAAATCCACATAGGCCCCTAGAGCAGTGTTGTCCATGGTGGTGTCTGCGTGCGCCGTGGCGGTGTCTGTGGGCGCCGTGGCGGTGTCTGTGGGCGCCGTGGCTGTCGTGGGCGCCGTGGCGGTGTCCGTGCGCCGTGCGTGTCTGGCGCCGTGGCAGTGTCTGTGGGCGCCGTGGCGGTGTCTGCGGGCGCCGTGGCGGTATCTGTGGGCGCCGTGGTGGTGTCTGTGGGCGCCGTGGCGGTAGTGGGCGCCGTGGCGGTGTTGCCGGCGCCGTGGTGATGTCTGCAGGCGCCATGGCGCCTGTGTCATAAATTTATGGCTTTATATTTTACACTGCTGGCTAAAACGTTAATCAGATTTCTCAATAAAGAAAACATTTTTCTATTTTTTCGTATCCAAGTCTTCTTCTTCTACCCTTCGCCAAAAAGGAGACATATGCCCCTTCCCATCGTATATAACTCTCATGAACACAATCTTTTCACTTTAGCAGTCTTGTTTTATTGTGTACACAGTCTACTGTCTCTTAGACGCACCCGTTGTGTATTCACTTATGACAACATTGTCTTCACAACTATATTAATGTTACTCCTGTTTGTTTTACTATTGGTGGCATCTGTGGCTTAGGGGCTTAGGGACTTGGTTTATTAACCCCGACGTTCTGAGTTCGAATCACTCTGCGGACAATTTGGTTGGAAATTGTTTGCGTGGATTTTAACAAAGGACAATGGTACCACCCGTTCAGAAAGCAATGGCAAACTACTGAACCGTAATAATGCCTAGAAAAATCACAAACAGCGTTAAAAGCTAGGATTGATTCACAAAGTCCTGTAAAGGATATGCAATTAACATTTTAGTGTTACTATTAGTAGTGATGTACTCATGACATGTCGCCCACGCGCCCCCAGTCTGATGCGCCTATTTTTCAAGAGATTCCTGATCTCAGTGTAGATAAGATCGAGTTTCTAGTCCAGTCGGAGAAGGACGATAAAACGTAGGTTTGGTGTTCAAGTTTAGCATGTAAAAGAATCCTTTCAGTTCAAAATAGAGAAGAGCAGGCTGGATATCAGCTGCCCGAGCAAAAGAAATGCCTGAATCAGTAGAAAGATTAACAAAATAAAATTCCTGCACAATATTTTCACCATCTTCTATATTACATCGGGGACCTTCGCCAGTGCTACGGAGTTTGTGCACTGCCGCTGAGATCTTCCTGTGTAGAAAGAGATCGGAGCACATATGGTTACTCACCGAAGTGCAATGATGATGATTCTATCAATCGATCGATCAATCAATCAATCAATCATAACTCGATAAAAGACACCACCACATTCCGCAATCTGCCATTTTAAACCTTCTCGAGACATTGACAGAGAGTGGGACATAGCAACAGTCCCGGTAACTGGAATCCCAGAAGGCCACTGGAAGGCAGCGGAAGTAAGGGTCTCATCATCTATTATCATACTGGAAGTAGTTGTTCTGTATGCTCCATTCATTTCAATTTTTTTTTTTCGATCCAGAAGCACTTGAGCTTTTCAGCTCTTCGGCTCGGTGCCATGGACATCGTAACCCTTCGGTTCGGTGTCACGAACACCGTAAATCTGGGGAATCTGTGGCTTTTTCTGCCATCCCGCAGAATTGAACCCGCACATACAGAGGGATAGTCACCCGTAGTCCAACACGCTACGAACACGCTGGGCAGCACATCACTATCAGGTGCGCTAGCTCGGAAACTCCAGCCTGACTTCTCACCACCATATACATATACATTACGTCGTTACAGACAGATCTCGAAATCGTAAGTGCTGGCCTACTTGTAGACGCATAACTACCACAACGCGCGACTGCCCTTAGACTCAGACCACATACAAATCAGCAAGAGTGGTTCACATGTGGTCGATAGGTAGCGTTCGAAACAGAAGAAGAAATGAGTTTGAACCTACACGTTGTACAGGTAGAGCTGGTTGCTTGAGGGGCAGAGAGAGAGAGAGAGGTGTGTTTAATCAACGAGACACAGGAACCATCAGTATGCATACCCTTCGAAATATGTTGGGGGAGAATGAGCACCTATGGGTCTGCCCGGAGTCCTGTGAAGTCAGTTCATTAACCAATAACAAATAAACTGGAAACAACCCTCCGTCATAGCATTAATGTATTGCACGTGGAACACGGAAATGCTTAATTAAAGACAAGCTTGACAATAGTACTGCTAAACATCTAAAAGTATACCAAATCACCATCGCTGTAATTTTAGTAATAACATATAATGAAAATGTGATATTACAGTAATTATTTATGATTAATCTCGTTGGAATTAATTGGATTACTATAGTTCGTTCCAAAATTCGTGATCACACTAAAGTTTAATTTGTACGAAATCTACCTGATGCATACCTGTGATTTTTTTGCAAGCAGTCTTATATATCTCACGACCTTACGAATTCATGTTTAACTAATTGGTAGGTAGCTTGGTTGATACAAAAATGTTTCTTTTTTGTTATATAATTTGCATAAGCACAACAAAATGATCATCAAAGTTTAGAATTTACAGTAATACACAAAATGGTGGCGAATGTTTGCAAAGGCGTATCCCTATTACATATTATAAAAAAACAATGTGACATAGTGAACAAATGATACCTTCTACTTCTATCAATGAAAATAAATTATGTGTGCATACGCCAATGGCAGTTGTTAGGATACATTCTGAACTGAGGGATTCCATGGGATTCCCGATTTTGATTTGCGCAGAATTGCACGTGGAACACGGACATGCTTAATTAAAGACAAACTTGACAATAGTACTGCTAAACATTTAAAAGTATACCAAATCACCATCGCTGTAATTTTAGTAATAATATATAATGAAAATATTACAGCACTAAAGGTTTGAGTGGGCAAAAAATACTTTAGGAAAGTCGTCACTGTTACCTATATAAAAATGTAAAAAATCAACAATTTCTCTCAAGTGGATGATTTTATATCGGTCAGTAAAGATGTTCACGAATTTTGGAACGAACTTTGTATAGTATATACATATTGTGGCTTAACTGCATGCCTGACACGTTATCGCCCAAGCCACAATATATATGAGGATTACTGGGGGATCAGACACTTTTACTGTACAAGAATACTAATGATGTTAAGGGCAGAAGAATCAAACGTGGCATGTTATGGATGATCTAGGTTGAGAGAAAGAAATAGCCGGATGATATTAGACATTCTGGAGTGGTCAGAAATGTACAGCACAGCAGATATTTGAGTAGGCTTATCAATCAACATCGAACTGGTACGGTTGTCCGCCGACCCAGCCTGTTCTCTCTCTCTCGTTACCGGTCTAGACTGATGAACCAACTTTTATCATGAATTTTACCGTAGTTTTTAGGGACTCCGTTCCTCCGTACAGCTTTTCGTGAAGCTCTGTGTTTCGTGACCAAGTTTCGTTTCTTAAATCTGTTTATCCGTTGACAATCCTGCAGAATGTTCTCGTCATGTCCGCCTTTTACATGGGCACAGGCTAGTTGTGTCTATTTTGAACTTGTTGTACATGTGGGCGCGTAGTTTCAGCGTGTTCGTAGCACGTTGGACGACGGGTGACAAGCTCCATGTGAGTGCGGGTTCAATTCGCCTGCAGAAAAGTCACAGATTCTCCAGATTTACGGTGTCCATGGCACCGAGCCGAAGAGCTGAAAGCTCAAGTGCTTCTGGATTTAAAAACACACAAAAACTGGTACGGTCAGTCGCTTGATGCTGTTGGAGATACTGCGAAGGAGATCGGAGCACCTATGGACATGTTCGAAGTGCAATGAAGATATTCCAAACTGAAACTGAGCGAATCAGACATTTTCATGATTTTATTTGCAAACGGTTTATTTTGTTATACCAGTTCTGTGTTTTTTTTTCTTTTCTTATGTTCATTTGTATTGCTGTTGAATTTCTTTATTAGTTTAAATTTTGATGCGTTTACTTTGATCTTAATTCGGTTTCTCTCTTCTCTCTCTTGCCTTTTACCCCGGATTGGGGCATAGGCCCTCAACCAACTCATGCCAAGTCTTCCTATCTCTAGCTATCTCCTGCAGCTCCTCCAAGCTCTTCTTTATATTGTTGATCTCTGCCTCCAAATCTCGTCTCCATGTATTTCAGGCCTCCTTCTTTCACTGTCCCTGCGGTTCCAGGCAAGGACCCTTCTTATTATATTCCCTCAGGTTTTCGCAAAGTGTGTCCTATCCAGCGCAGCGTCTTTTTTAACCTGTTCGTTCACTGGTAATTCCGTTTTCTTTTGGAAAGTGTGTTTGCTAATCTGGTTTATCGTATATTATCTAACTCATTTTTGTCCTATACTTTCTTTCTCTCTCTCTTTATCTCCCTCACTCTTGATATCTCTTTATGTCTGTGAGGCTTCTCTGTGCTAATTTTGTTAAGCCCTTGCCTTGCGAGTCCAAGATCTTGGTTTGAATCCAAACTGCGCCCGTTCTGTTCACGAGTGTATTTTTTTTCCAGAGACCTCTAGGATTGATGCCGGAGCTACGGAGTTTGTGCTGTGTGAAATATTCTCGACATGTGGCGTGCCCTTTCTGCGGAGAGGGACCGAGTCATATGTAGTAAAACCCGGTGTAATGAAGTCAATTCTTCAGCTTAAACCCCACCCCCACCCACCCCACCCTTTTAATCTCTCACTGTCCATATTCTTCCTTCTTCGTTCCATCCTTTCATCTTTTTCTACCTTCTTTTCAACACATCCGTATCTCTTCCACATCACTCAATACACACTTCTCCTCTCCTCTAATGTCTCTCCATTTAGTCTCCTTTTTCTCTCTCTGTCTCTCTCTGCTCTCTCTCTCTCTGTCTCTCTCTGTTCTCTGTTCTTTTTTTCTCTCTGTCTTTTCTTCTCTCTGTCTCTCTCTTTCTCTCTCTCTCTTCTCTCTCTCTCTTGTCTCTCTCTGTCTCTCTCTGTCTCTGTCTCTCTCTCTCTGTCTTCTTCTCTCTCTCTTCTCTCTTCTCTCTCTGTTTTCTCTCTGCTCTGTCTCTCTCTCTTTTTCTCTGTCTCTCTCTTCTCTCTCTGTCTCCTGTCTCCTGCTCTCTCTGTTAATTGCCTCTCATCTCTTTTAGCGTATGATCTATCTTTGCTTTGCTAATCAACCCCAGCTTTTAGCGCTGTTTGTGATTTTTATCGGCATTATTACATTCAGTAGTTTGCCATTGCTTTCTAAACGGGTGGTGCCATCGTCCTTTGTAAAAATCCACGCTAAACAATTTGCAACCAAACTGTTCGCAGCGTGATTCGAACTCAGAACATCGGGGTTAATAGACTGAGTCACTATCCCCTAAGCCACAGCCGCCACCCAACGACATCTACTATTACATAATACCGGCGAAACACGCAAACACAAAATACTTAGTTTTTACAAAATACAAACACATTAACGTATACAACAACGTTTCGACCAAAAGTTCTTTATCAAGCAACGTGAATTACAACATAAGTGAATTATAGAATAATGGAAGACTGAAGTAAAACTATACCTAAAGGTTTAGAGGCGACAGATTGACGTCACTTTCCCAATATGTCTCCGTACCTTGCCGCTCTTTTCTTCTCTTTGCGTTCGTTCTTTACGACCAATTTGAATCATTCTTTGTGATATGTTTGATCTTTGCCAAGAACGTAATAGTTGCACATTGGTTTGGTAGGCCCCTAAACGTATAGACTTGTACATGTTTACGACACGTGCATCCGATTTCAGCCAAACCTCTTTAGTCGCCTCTTATGACATGCGTGACCCGCGTGCCCAGCGTGTTCGTAGCGCGTTGGACTACGGTGACTAGTCCTCTGTAAGTGCGCGTTCAACTCCGCGGACTGGCAGAAAAGCTACAGGTTCCCAGATTTACGGTGTTCGTGGCACCGAGCCGAAGGGTTACGATGTCCATGACACCGAGCAGAAGAGCTTTCAGCTCAAGTGCTTCTGGATCGAAAAAAAGACATGCGTGACAGGTAACAGTGGTTCTGTTCTTTACACCCCAAATTTGGGCCCCGGTAACCACTCGGGCTGGCAGCTCTTTTAAAGCCCTGCCATCTACGAGATGTTCGACAAAGCACAAGCTCCGTAGCTCTAGCAAATTCCTAAGGATTTAATAAAACTATGTAATAATCTCAAGGGTCATGCCTGCCGGCGTAGGCAATTATGTCTCTCCTCAATTCTCTCTGCATGGTGCGCGTAATCAGCTCTGACGTCGATCTAGTGTCGAACCATGATGTCAGGCCATCCAGCATCTTCTCCTCTGTCTTCCGCATCTCTCCTTCCCTGAATTTTACCTGTTGCTACAAATGTTCTAAACCTTCTCTTCGCATTATATTTCCCGAAGAACCTTAATTGTCGGATTCTTATTCTTTTGATAAGGTTTCTTTGTATGCAGGCCTGATTTAAAACCTCTCATTGTTTTCTTGCTGTCCGTCGAATTTTCAGCATTCTTCATTAAAATCACATCCTGTGGCTTCCAATATCGTATTGATTGTTTATTAATTGTCCATGATTCCCTGCCATACAGAAGTATTGGTTCAATATATCACTGGAGTATTCGTTTTCGCAGTGTCATTAGTAGTGAATTCACGCATAAGTGTGTTTTTCATTTTCATAAATGATGCTTTCGCTTGAGCTATTCTTTATGTAATAATAGGCATATAAAATACTTGAATGTTGAATGATAGACATCGTCTTGTATCTCATGTCTTCTTTTACTCTTTCCTTGATGAAGAGCCTTTTGGTGGAGATATTGTTACTAAAATTCTTGTTTCTGTACATAATATTTCTCCTTGTTAATGTTGATAATTCGCCATATATATTTCTCCTTGGTATAATTCGCATATATATTATTTATTTATTTGTTTCTTATGATCATTAATTAATATATTCCTTTTTTTTTTTTCTCTGAATCCAGGAAGCTAACCCTTGGAAAGCATAAATCTCCGTTTCGACTCTGGTATTCATGGAACTCCGATAATCCCTTTCATTTCTCCTGGTTGCCTAAACTGAACACCTGTATAATTCTAGGAACCTGTAGTCTTTTTTGCCATTCACTGGAGTTAACCCTGAACTACCCTTACAAAAGGACTTTTTTGTCATCCCTGTAGTCCAACGTTCGCCATACCGAAACGCACTCTGGGCTAATTCTCAGGGTTTCCTATAATAATTCCTTATTATTATTGTAGCAAAAATAATTAAATAATAAATACCGTTATACGTTACATTGGGCCTGCAAGCAATTTCTCCATACCGCTCGATTCTGGGATGCTAATATTCTCTGTCTTGAACTTTTCCTCCACTCATCAGGAAATTCCTGAATCCTCGAGAAGTCTTGTCCCCTGTATTCTGAGTCCATTCGTCCATATTCTGCCTCTCTCAGCAAAGTTCCTTTCAGGGTCTCCTTAGGTTGTCCTCTCTTTCTTGAACCCTTTGCATCCCACTTCAATGCCTGCTTTGATATTCGTTGATCATTTCTTCTAAAGATGTGTCCAACATATCTCCATCTTCTCCTTCTTATAACAGTGTACTAGTAGTTGGCCAGACATTTCTCTGACTTTCATCACTTCTTCTGAATTTGTTCCACTTCATTTTCATTATTGTTTGTTCTGTAAAGGATTAATGCGTCTTTAGAACGAGGCACGCGACTTTCAACATAAATATGAGTCTTGTTATATCAGAGTGTAGGCCAACAAATGTGGTAAATAAGAATTCATCCTCGTGGAAAATTCAAGATATTTTTCCATACGTAAACAGCAATATACTCATGGGTAGGGGCGCGTGGAGTGGGGGGGGTAGTGACACACCACCTAGAAAACAGGTTTTTGGTAACACAGTTTCTGCATGTTATAATTTCCGCGTTGTGAGCTACCAATTCATATATTTCTTTTAATTATTGCTCCTTCCTGAAAAACAAATAATATGAACTTCTATGAATATAACAAACAATCCTTACCTCCTACACCAGAACTACCTTCACACAAACCATCATAGCTTTTCCATACTTTTTTTCTGTCTTACAAATTACAATAAGGACAAAATAAATCCAATCTCTCTCTCTCTCTCTCTCTCTCTTGCGATCACCGCCCAGACCGATGTACCAGATCTCGCCATAAATTCTATTCATGGGGAAATCTGATTCATGCAACCTTAGCATTGGTGTGTTTTACGTCACATCTTCACACCATTTGCAGCTCTGGTGCTTATCCTTCAGCGATGTGTCCGGTTTCAGCCACCGTTTACTTGGTTCGCTCTCCGTTCTGTTGGCTTCTAGTGTTTTTTACGGTGTGGGGTAGCTAGCCCCAACTGCAACCTCCTTAGCCGCCTCTTACGACATGCGTGGCAGGTAACAGTGGTTTATTCTTTACACCCCAATTTGGCCCCGGTAACCACTCGGACGAAATTCAATATCTAACCTCTTTGTTCTTCTACTTTTCTCCATCAATTCACATTAATTTCAGCTTCTCTAACAACACAACAGCTTCGAATCATTACACGCTCACAAAGACAATGTCACGCTATCGTTCTGTTGTTTTTGTGACATTCTACAATAACAATCCGGTTAATACAACCTGTTCAGTTCGATATTAATCGATACACAATAAAACATTCTAAAATGTGAACGATCTTTCTATTCTTCTTTCGGTTTTGTAAACTTCCATATTTATGACTCTGATTCGCCCGTGTGGTTACGGGGCCCAAATTTGGGGTGTAAAGAATATAACCACTGTTACCTGCCACGCATGTCGTAAGAGGCCACTCGGGAGGTTTGGCTGGAATCGGATACACGTGTCCTAAACGTGTAGAAGCCTATGCGTTTAGGGGCCTACCAAACCAATGTGTAACTTATACACGTTCTTGGCAAAGATCAAACATATCACAAAGAGTGATTAAAAATTGGTCTTAAAGAACGAACGCAAACAAGAAGAAGAAGGAGATGACTCTGATAAATATAAGAGTCTATTGATACTCTTCTTCTGCTTCTTCCTATCAGCTCCTCGTGGAGCATAAGCAAACAGTTGTTCCCACCAAACATGATCAATAAGAATTTAACTTCTTCGGAGTATCCGAATTACTGTCACGAGAAACGAACCTGGCACCCTTCGTACGAGAACGAGCGCCTAACCTATACGCCACATAGACCCCCATCTGGATATTTTTCAGAGATCCCTGATCTCATTGTAGGTGAGATCGAGTTCCTAGTCCTATCGGAGACGGACGATAAAAGTAAATCCCTTGTTTAATTTGATGGTCAGGAATCTCTGGTAGTTGAACATATCTTGATTTGAAATCTGCTACAAATGTATCCATATTACCCCCTTATCCCTTGATAATGGATTCTTCTGAAGTACAATCTGTCTGTTTTGGGAAAGTTCATCATGTTTGTCTAGGTAATTTATACTTGATGCTTTCCTAACTAATCTTTTTTCTTCTTCAAACGCTCCATATCAACCACTCTTTGAGATGTGTATGTGATCTGAGCCTTAGAGCGACTGTACGTTGTGCAGTTATGCGCCTACAAGTAGGCCAGCACATCCTTCTCCTCATTCTTACGCGAACGCTCCTATCGACCGCTTATTACACCACTATTTGTTGTTTGTATGTTATCTGAGCCCAAGATCGATTATACAGGGTGTTCAACTTAAAAGCAGCCCAAGTGATGAATAGAAATTTGCCAGGTACGCATTGCATCCCCGTCTATTTACTATTTAAACCGGTTCTGACTAGTTTGTCCTACGTCACATTTGTTCATCGCCCCTTCCCGCACTACAATTAACACCATCACGCAACCTTGACCTATACTACGTCATAACTGAACCTCTCATTTCCATACATATATGCCAGATTAGCTCCATTCACAGGCTGCTTTTAAGTTGAACACCCTGTATGTTGTGCTAAGTTAAGCGCCTATGGTGAATAGGGCAGCACATCCAACTTAGTGCTAGCATTTTATTTACTATGGTAGCTTCCCCTAGAATTGCTGTTTTACGATTATCTTTCGACGTATATTTGGGCTTTATGGTCTACGCCAAAGAGTATGTCTACACTGTACACCCTTTCTGACTATGTGAGGTCGTTCCGGATTAGGAATTTTTCTCAGTCTTTTTGGGGCACATAAGCTTGTACTGGGACGGCATCTTACCCGTGCAACACACTGTGAAAAGTGTAGACCTTCACCATTGTTCAGAGGTTGACAACTTTCTGATCACGTTGAGTTTATTCCGGAGTGGGAACATTCTCAGCCTTTTCGAGGTCCGTATCGGCACTTGGTATTTTGCAGTTTCTATTCTGCATTTTCTCTGGCCCCGGGAAACACTGGACTGGGGCTGCGCACAAATAATGTAGAGGATGCTTCTTAGGCGCTATCAGCGCAACTTCATTTTCCGCTCGCCAAACATCACCCACCCCGGTTTCTTTGGGGATGTTAGTTGTAAGAACAACAATACCGTTCCCGGTTGTTTCAGGAAAGGCAGTTTAGTTAGGCGCTAAAACGCAACTTTAGGATTTGCGCTCGGCTAACTTTACCCAATAGATATATCTACGCTTGGCCTCTTGTGCGGAGTTAACTGCAATCTTCCCTTGTGCCATCACTTCACATTGCGTCTTTTCCAACGATCCTTGACGAGAGCTAGCAAAGGCGTTGCCACCGTTACTTCGAGAAGACGTGAATATTTTCCTCCTGACGACTCGTACCTGGTCAATTTTATACGATTCGTTTTTAATTTATTTCGCCTTGCCCATCGGCCGAGATGCAGAACGTCACTGGCAGTCGGCGGGGAGATGAGCAATCACTCGGCAGTCGGCCGGAAGATGCAAACAGTCACGGCAGTCGGCCGGAGATGTCGAGACAGTCACTGGCAGTCGGCCGGAGTTGCAGAGACATTCCTCAGTCGGCGAGAGATGTGCAGAGATTCACTGGCAGTCGGAAATGCGAACATTCACTCAGCGTCGACGAGATGTGCAGGCATTCACGCAGTCGGCCGGAGATGTCAGAACATTCCTGGCAGTCGACCAGAGATGTAGGACAGTCCTGGCAGTCGGCGGGAGAGATGCAGAGCATCACTCGGCAGTCGCCGGAGAGATGTGCAGAGACATTCACTCGGCCCTTCTCATCCATCTTGCTAGTAGATCTCTATAGCTACTGCTTGATCTTCACCAGAGTAGCTCCTCGATCCCTACCCTTAGCGACAGATCTCTGTCTGTTTCAAGGTCACAGTGCAGGTTGGTTAGGATCTTAATTAGTGCCAGCTCACTAATCCTGACTCTCCGTTGTCCCTAGAATTCCGCATTTGACCCTGGCCAGCACTTCCGATTTCTGCGACGTTTTTATTTACTAGGATAGCTTCTCTATGTCCCTACCTCAGTCGCCTCTTACGACATGCCTTGTAGGTCGTAGTGTTACTATTCATTGCTCCCTTTGAGAGCCCCGGCTACTCACGTGCGCTAATTATTTCAATTTAGCAAACACACTTTCTCATATTTGCAATTCGATCTATTTTTTATATCGGTATTCCCATGAAATCAGACGTGCTGTTTCTTGGAACAATGTTACCATGATATGTTTACCAGTTGTGCATCAAGAAGTTCTTGGCGAAGCAACAAAACAAATTTATAATCAAGTCATGCGTAATAAGGAAAGTTTTCTTTAAAACAACGGTTCTCAAACTTTCCATTCCCGAGGGCCCCTTTTAAATACATTTTGCTACCGTGGATACCAAAAGTTCTATATATGAAAATGGACAAGAATGAATTATCTTTGTGTTACAAAAGTAAACAATGTCTGCAATTTAACATTTTAAAGAACAGGAAGAGGTTTCCTTTTGTCTTGAACAAGACGCGTATCAATTTCAGCCAGCGATCTATCCTGAAGCTCAGCCACAATGTATTGTAGCAATATACAATGCACGCCAACGTTATTTATCCTATCTTTCCCAAGATAGTTTCAGACAAATTACTTACTTACATTTCATTCTTCTAGCTATGGAGTTATTATTAAACCACACCAATAGTCAAGCTGGCTCCAATTTCTCAGATTTGCGGGAAATTTCAAATGATTTTTCACTTTGTCCTGTCAGACATTTAGACTCCGGTATGATCTGGGTCCTTTAACTTCGCAGCGGAACTAGTTTACCACTGTTTTTATTGCCCGCCTGCCGGCTAGCGTGGACTGCGGGTGACTAGCCTCTGTGAGTGCGGGTTCAATTCCACGGGCTGGCAGAAAAGCCACAGGTTCCCAGATTCACGGTGTTCGTGGCACCGAACCGACGGGTTACGATGTCCATGGCACCGAGCCGAAGAGCTGAAGGCTCAAGTGCTTCTGGATAGGAAAAAATACATGTTTTAAAATTTATTTTCTGTTTCAAATTTCAAAGATCATAATATTTCTTCAAGCGCTTGAGAGGACTCCTGTGAGGTCCTCACTGACCCCCGTTTGAGAAACACTGGTTTAAAACAGGGAGATAAAAGATAGAAAATCAGAAAGATTTTTGCGGAAGAATTTGTTAAACAAGAAAAACCCAGCTAAAATAAAGTTAATATTCGTGTTTAACTTGCATTATGTACGCGCTTATCAGTTGCAGAAATTTGTTCCACTCTCAGCTCGCGTGAAAGATGTACTCATATCTCGCCATTTCTGTTAAATGTTCTATAGTATTATGGTGATAACACTATCTGGTTTGAATTTTCCCTTTGAAACTTTGACCTTTGAAAATTTCACTTTTGAAACTTGTGACCTTGAAACTTTGACCTTTGAAACTTTGACCTTTGAAACGTTGACCTTTGATACTTTCACTTTTGAAACTTTCACTTTGAAACTTTCACCTTGAAACTTTGACCTTTTAAATTTTGACCTTTGAAACTTTGACCATTGAAACTTTCACCCTTGATACTTTGACCTTTGAAACTTTGACCTTTGTAGCTGTTCCATGTGAAACTGTGCCATTTTAATTTGCTAATTAAAGCTTTATTATTTAAAACTTCAGTATTTGAAACTTTACTATTTGAAACTTTACTATTTGAAACTTTACTATTTGAAACGTTACTATTTGAAACTTCACTATTTAAAACTTTACTATTTGACACATTTATCTTTGAAACTTGCTGCTCTCTGGTCTCTCTCTTTCCCTCTTTGCTCTCTCTTTACCTCTCTCTTCTTCTTCTATTTATCTCCCACTTCTGAACCACTGTGACGTTTACTTTAAGCAAAATATTTCAGTTTGAGATTACATTTTTGTATACGCTATATTGTTCAACAGTCTTTAGTTCTTGAAGAATGTCTATTTTTTATTTTCTTTTTTAACGCTTGCTTCCAAGAATTTGTCTGTAGCACTGTTTCAAATGATTTTTATGTTAATGTTTGTGGTGTGATTCATGTTCTCACATCTATATTTATTTCTTTTCTTTCTTACTTTACTTTTCTTTTTTCTTTTTTTTACTTTTCTTTCTTTTCTTCTATCTTTTCCTTTCTTTCTTTTTTCTCTTTCCTTCTTTCTTTCTTTCTTTTATTTCTTTCTCAATTTTCTTTTTTCTTTTCTTTCTTCTTTCTTTTTTTTTTTCTTTCTTTCTTTCTTTTCTTCATTCTTTCTTTTTCACTTTTCTTTCTTTTTCTCTCATGTTTTTTCTTTCTTTTCTTTTCTTTCTTTTCTTCACTTTTCTTTCTTTTCTTTCTTTTCTTTCTTTCTTTTCTTTTTCTTCTTCTTTCTTTCTTTCTTTTCTTTTATCTTTCTTTCTTTCTTTTCTTTTTCTTTCTTTCTTTTTCTTCTTTCTTTCTTTTCTTTCTTTCTTTTCTTTCTTTTTTCTTTCTTTCTATTTTTCTTTCTTTCTTTCTTATCTTTCTTTCTTTCTTTCTTTTTTTCTTTTCTTCTTTTCTTCTTTTTTTTTTCTTTTTTTCTTCTTTTTTCTTTCTATTTTTTTCTCTTTCTTTCTTTCTGTTCTCTAATCATTTTGTCTCGAGGTAAGGATAAGAAGAAATTTATAAAACGAGCACTTGTAAGCACTTCATAAATAGTGTCTTTCATCGCCTCTGTTATCTCAGAGTCCATCTTTTCGTGACCCAGTTTTGCTTGTATCGGAGCGCATTTGCTCTTTGAGGCGCATTCTGTCTGTTGGTAATCTGTATGCGCAATGTATTTATTTTTTGTTTCTTGATGAAGTCTGCTCTGATGCTGTACCCACTTTTCTGATGTCTTCATTTCTAATCAGTCTCTTCTTGTTACTCCCAGCTTCACGAGAACCTTCCTTCTGTCTGACTAGTTTTCTTCATCATACAAATGTTGTGACTGGAAAAATGTATGTTTCACAGTTTTAATTTGTTTCTTTGCTTGAGAATGTATAGTTTCTAAAACTAGCCATTCAATGATCAATGCTACTGGATAGTGGATACAAAAAAGACCGTTCATGCAAAAGTGTGGAACTCCTAGAATAACAGAGGCGTGAACACATATTTAAAGAACCACAAAACTCATTCAGAAATTCTTTAATCTGACTCTGTGAGAACAAAACTTTTCCTCTTCTTCAGATGCTTCTATTCGATTTGTATGTGATTTGAGCCTAAGAGCGATTGTACATTGAGATTATACCCAAAGTAGGCCAGCACATCTTATTCTGCAGACGCTTTTATTTAGTGGGTAGCTTCTCAAGGCCCTACCACATTCGCCTCATAACGATTACATTATGATCGCAGTATTACTATTATTGCTCCCATATGAGCCTCGCAACACACATGAGAAACAAAACAGGATTAGAGAAAGAAGTTTGTACACAGCTCAACCCTCAGCTCCAGCAGCAGTCCTAAGAAACCTAGACAAATTTCATCGTGGACGTATTGAAAAGCTCTGTGGCAGAGTTACGCCTTTGCATTGTGAGCCGAAGGTCATGGTTGGAATCTGACCGCCGTTCTGTTCACGAGTGCGTTTTTCTCAGAACCTCTCTCTCCCCAGGATTGTTGCTGAGCTACGGAGTTCGTGCTTTGTGCAATCATCTGAGTGGGGTGCCATTTCTGCGGGAGGCGAGCCATATGGGGTAAAACTGTGCAATGAAGTCAATCTTTCGGCTTTTTTTCCGATCCATAGCCTTAGCTTTTCAGCTCTTCGGCTCGGTGTCATGGTATCTAACTTTCGAGTTCAGGTGCCATGAACACCGTAAATCTAGGGAATCTGTGGCTTTTTCTGCAATCCCCAGAGATTGAACCGCACACACAGAGGGATATCCTTCGGCTTTAAAACCCTTATTGAAAATCTCAGATTCGTACCTCCGATCTTCAGAACTCAAAGCAAATTGCTTAACCACTTGGCAACAGAGACCCCATGACACATTCAACTATAATAGTATAGTATTACTTTGAGTGCCTTAAATAATCGGATATTACTCATAAATACTATCTTAGTATCGATCTTCACCATCTGTGGATAGTTTATTTCAATATTTATGAGTATATTATGGGAGAGATCGTTGTTTTGTATCCTGCCTGTTAACATCGTAGCCATATTTAATCAAGGGGGATAACCAAGTTCAAATTGACTAAAGCAATATAATGAAAATTAACTGGGATATATGGCTGCGGTCAAAATGAAAAAGGGGAGATAAATTCGGGAGCAGCTATTTTATAGTTTTACAGAAGCAAGGGGAAATAATCTGAGTTCGTTTCGTTTTGTTGCCTCTAATTCCGTTTTGTTCGACAGTGTCAGGATAAGAAGAGATTTATAGAACGGGTTTTGTGTTCGTTCATAAACAGTGTCTTTCACAGCCTCTGTTATTTATGTGGTCCTTCTTTTGCGTGGATGGTATTTTGCTTTGTATCCACTGTATCGGAGTAACATTACTCTTCGTCTACTGGTAATCTGCTTGCCGAGCCCACAACGGGGCAAAGAATAGTACCACTGCGACCTACAAGGCATGTCGTAAGAGACGACTGAGATAAGGGCAAGGAAGCTACCTTAGTAAATAAAAGGCGTCGCAGAAATCGGATATGTTGGCCTACTTGTAGGCGCATAACTGGCCCAACTTACAATCGCTCTTAGGCTCAGATCACATACAAAACACAAAGAGTGGCTAACAAGTGTCCGAAGAAGAAGAAGGTAGTCTCCCTGTGTGGCGGAACCATTTAATTTGTTGTTTCTTGATGAAGTCTAGTATTGATGTTGTACCCACTTTTTCTCTGATGTCTTCATTTCTCAACCAGTCTCTTCTTGATACTCCCAGCATTCTGTGTAGACACTTCCTCTCTGTCGTGACTATTTTTCTACTATCATTTGATGTTAGCGTCCAGGTTTGGCACTGGTAACATAATGTGAGGAGAATGATTGTGTTAAACAATGTGTTCATGGTGACATGTTTGCATTTTAATATTGGCGCCATTTGTCCTTTTTTTTATTTGCTTTGTTGCACCTATGTTGGATTTCATTAGTTATTCTTCCATTTTCTGAGGAAAAATCCCCAGGTATGTAAAGTCTTTGACTTGTTTTAATTTATGGAGATATTGGTAAAGTTTTCCTCTCTAGCTTCTTCTTCTTCTTTCACATATTTCAGATATCGATTTGTATACTTCTAAAGTAGTTAGTGGTCAACCGGAGTCCATGTTCATCTCTATACAGCTCGTCTTTTGTATACTTCTAAAGTAGTTAGTGGTCAACCGGAGTCCATGTACATCTCTATTCAGCTCGTCTTTTCTATACTTCTAAAGTAGTTAGTGTCAACCGGAGTCCATGTTCATCTCTATACAGCTTCTGCTCATGTTGTATACTTTAAAGTAGTTAGTGGTCAACCGGAGTCCATGTACATCTTTATATAACTTGTCTTGACTCTAAAGAATTAGTGGTCACCTGAGTATGTTCATTTTCTTCAGCTATGTCTGTCTTGTCATGCTTCAAATGTCAGTATGTCAAAGGGTATTTTATCTGATATTTCAACTCGTTTTGATACTTCTAAGTTAGTTGTGGACATCCAGACATGTCATCTTCTAGGTATACAATCAATTTTTGTAAAAACTTGGAAGTGTAGCGGAGGACAGAGCACGTAGGATGCCAATGTCATCGTCTCCTAACTAACATCTGTTTTGTCTAGATAGTTTACAAAGTTATTATCAGTAACTCAAAAACATGAGTCAATTATCAAACTCAATCACAACTCCTGTCTTTAGTATACTTCTAGAAGTACATTCGTGGATCCAATTTGATCCAATGTTCATCTGCTATGACAACTTGTCTTTGTATACTTTAAAGTAGTTAGTGATATTCGGGTCCATGTACTCTTATACAGCCGTCTTGGACTGACATCGAGTTAGTATACTTTTAACCTTTAGCTGCTAAGGACGTATATATACGTTTTCCCATTCACTTCTAAAGGCGCATTAACATGTCTGTTATTATCTCTCCTCTGTGGGCTAAAGACGAGTTAACACATTATACATTGCTACTGTCACTGCTATAAGCGTACATTTACGTTTGTGACCTAGAAACAAAGAGTAGCTATTTTTAGCTCAGCCTTTGGAAAGTATGTAGCAGCGAAAGGGTTAAAGTAGTTAGTGGTCAACCGGAGTCCATGTACGTCTCTATATAGCTTGTCTTGGACTGACATCGATCTGTATACTTTTAAAGTAGTTAGTGGTCAACTGGAGTCCATGTACGTCTCTATATAGCTTGTCTTGGACTGACATTGAGTTGTATACTTTTAAAGTAGTTAGTGGTTAACCAGAGTCCATGTACATCTCTATATAGCTTGTCTTGGACTGACATCGATCTGTATACTTTTAAAGTAGTTAGTGGTCAACTGGAGTCCATGTACGTCTCTATATAGCTTGTCTTGGACTGACATTGAGTTGTATACTTTTAAAGTAGTTAGTGGTTAACCAGAGTCCATGTACATCTCTATATAGCTTGTCTTGGACTGACATTGAGTTGTATACTTTTAAAGTAGTTAGTGGTCAACTGGAGTCCATGTACATCTCTATATAGCTTGTCTTGGACTGACATTGAGGGTTTTATACTTTTAAAGTAGTTAGTGGTTAACCAAGTCCATGTACATCTCCATATAGCTTGTCTTGGACTGACATTGAGTTGTATACTTTTAAAGTAGTTAGTGGTCAACCAGAGTCCATCTACATCTCCATATAACTTGTCTTGGACTCATATAGGAATTGCTCATGCGTTTTCTCTGTGTTCACTGTATGTTGGACATTCTTTCAGTATGTGTGTCTCTGTCAGCTTGCTGGTGCCACATGTACATATGTCAGAAGGGCGTATTTTATAGCGAGTATCATAACTTCTGTTTTGAGAATTCGTAGTTAAGTTTGGACATACCAGACAGTGTCATCTTCGTGGTAGAGAGAGAAGATATACTAATCAATTTCTCATGGGTTAATGGATATTGGGATGGTTGCTGCAGCGGAGGACAGAGCACGAATGGGAATGCCCAATGTGCCATGACGTCAATCGCATAACTTAACATCTGTTTTGTCTAGATAGTTTCGCAGCAAATGTTATTATTCATAACTCATTAATAATATGAGTCAATCATAATCAATCAATCAAGCAATCATTGACCTAGACATCCCCATCTAAGGTAGACTGCATGGAAGATAAACCATTCGTGGATCACATATTTATATGATCGAATGTCATCTGCATATGTGAGTTATACTTGTGCTGTTTAACATATAACAGAGGATTGCTGACTTTTATTGCGGGTATGATGTACGTCTATATAAGCATATTGGATACAGGGAGAAACTTTAGATCAATATATCCATTTTGTAGATAGACTGACATATATATGTGTGTCTATGTGTGTGTCTGTACATATAACGTGATTTAAGGAGATAAATCGTCTTCTTCTTCTTTGCGTTCGTTCTTTACAACCAATTTTAATCACTCTTTGTGATTTGTATAATCTTTGCCAAGAACGTGTATACGTTGCACATTGGTTCGGTAGGTTCCTAAACGCATAGACTTCTACACGTTTAAGACACAAGTATTCGATTTCAGCCAAACCTCCTTAGTCGCCTCTTACGACATGGGTGGCAGGTAATAGTGGTTCTATTCTTTACACCCCAAATTTGGACCCCGTAACCACTCGGGCGAGGGAGAGAAATGAATGGGATGAGACAGAGAGAGAGAGAGAGATAGGAGAGAGGTAGGAGAGACCATCAGTATGCATAGACTTCCACATCTGTTGGGAGGTACTTAATACCTATGGGTCTACCGGAGTGTTATGACTTCAGTTCAGTAGCCAATAGCATAGACATCACCAACCTCTCTCTCTCTCTCTCTCTCTTTCTCTCTGCCTATTTAACCCTGATGGGTTTAGACCCTCAACCAACCCATGCCAAGTCTTCCTATCTCTAGCTATCTCCTGCACCTTCCTCCAGCTTTTCTTTATATTGTTGACTCTGCTTCCAAATCTCGTCTCCATGTATTTCTAGGTCTCCCTTTCTTCCGTTGTCCCTGTGGGTTCCAGGAAAGGACCCGTCTTTTTATATTCCCATCTGGTTTTCTCAAAGTGTGTCCTATCCAGCGCCATCGTCTTTTTTAACCTCTTGGTTAATTGGAATCTGTATTGCTCTCTCTAAAAGTTCATCATTTGTGACCCTATCATACCATCTCAGTCCCTCTATTCTGCGCAGACAACAGTTGATGAATGTTTGAAATTTATGCGTTATTATTGGAAACGTTCGCCATGTTTTCCTCATTCGATCCCGCCTAGAGTTTGCATGTTTTCTCTCTCACTCGATCCCGCCGAGCTCGCCATGTTTCTCTCTCCCTGATCCCGCCTAGAGCTCGCCATGTTTCTGATCCATACAGCAGAACTGCAGGATAAACCTGCGTCACAAAATATCTAACGTAAACGTCTCGCAGCATTTGCAGATGGTATGATGTTAAATGCATATCAATTAATATTTTATCCCAGTATGCGGGTTGCAGACGGGTCAGTTCCAGTTTTGACTTTCGAATGTTGTTTGTAATTAAATTTACTACAGATTTTCTTACTTTGTTCGAAAAGAGCAGATTCTCTTTGTTGCGCTGTTCCGCCCCACAAAGGGTTAATTTTTTTAATCTAACTTTTTAATACAAAACAAGAGTGCGATAGCTAGTTGATAACATGCGTGTCAGGACCAGGCTGCAGAAAGCTGTTAGTGACCATGGCTGGTAGTGACCAGGCTGCGTTATGAACAGGCTGTGTTAGTGATCACGGCTGTGTTAGTGACCACGGGCTGCGTAGTGACCAGGCTGAGTTAGTGATCATGGGCTGCGTTAGTGACCAGGGGCTGCGTTAGTGACCAGGGGCTGTGTTATTGACCAGGGGCTGTGTTAGTGATCACGGGCTGTGTAGTGACCTGGCTTCGTTAGTGACCAGGGGCTGTGTTAGTGACCACGGGCTGTGTTAGTGACCACGGGCTGTGTTAGTGACCACGGGCTGTGTTAGTGACCACGGGCTGTGTTAGTGACCAGGGGCTGTGTTAGTGACCAGGGGCTGTGTTAGTGACCAGGGGTCGCGTTAGTGACCACGGGCTGCGTTAGTGACCACGGGCTGTGCTAGTGACCACGGGCTGCGTTAGTGACCAGGGCTGAGTTAGTGATCATGGGCTGCGTTAGTGACCAGGGGCTGCGTTAGTGACCAGGGGTTGTGTTATTGACCAGGGGCTGTGTTAGTGATCACGGGCTGTGTTAGTGACCTGGGCTTCGTTAGTGACCAGGGGCTGTGTTAGTGACCAGGGGCTGCGTTAGTGACCAGGGGCTGTGTTATTGACCAGGGGCTGTGTTAGTGATCACGGGCTGTGTTAGTGACCTGGGCTTCGTTAGTGACCAGGGGCTGTGTTAGTGACCAGGGGCTGTGTTAGTGACCAGGCACTGTGTTAGTGACCACGGGCTGAGTTAATGACCACGGGCTGAGTTAGTGATCACGGGGCTGTGAAAATTCCAAAGTTTGAGACAAGCTTAGGCCAAAATGTTCGGTATACACATGATATGCTGTTGAACTACATGGAGACCCTGATACTGTACTTGGGGAACTAAATTATGAATACTTCTGTAGTCGGAGTAAGACTCGCCTAAATGGCAAATGTAGTGTTAAGGAAAGCAAACCTTCCAGCAATAATCAGCCAGGTGCACCATATTTATGCGCAATGAGTACACCTGAATTCATATCCGGGAAACGGTTTTTAAAAAAAAAAAAGTACCTCCATTTAATCGTCCATCTCCGATATGACTAAAACCTAGATCTCGCCTTCAATTAGTAAGTAAAAAAGTAAAGGAACCCTTTCATACCTCGTGGTAATGAGGGCAATACAGTGTTAAGCCTGTATTTTCATTGACCGTCGGCACACGATGGGTGATGTGGTCAGCATCTGGTACCCAGTTGAGGCTGGTCGACCTGGAGCCGTCGCGGTCGGGAAAATTCACGCACACTGTGGGAGTTGAACCCAGACCACCAGCCTTGTGAAGCGAGTTCACTAACAACTACGCTACAGCGGCTCTCCCTTCAATTAGATCAATGGAAAATATGACTTTCTCACGACACGGGCGCGAACTCATTGCGTTTTGAGCGTAAAGCGAACACGGGATTTCAACGTCACACAGAAGGGTCCCTCAAACTCGTAGAGTGCTAACACATAGATAGCTACCAGCTGTTTGTGCTTCATAAATAGAGGGGCTTATTCTGTCCTTCCTACGTGCTTTGAATACGCCAAGGTGGTCTTTGATATCACAGAAAAGCTGTCTACCAGTCTGAAAGAAGTCCGTCAAATAAGCTGTATAGAAGAAATGACATTTATTAGACAATAGTTTTATTAGACAATAGTCTATTTGTAGTGATTCGGTAGCTGTTTTGTAAATGTATTAATACGCTGTTGTTGGAATATAGATCACAGACTGCGTCTTTGCGAAAAATCAATGAAAGATTATGACGAAAATAGAGTTCAGAAATACAGAATAGATATTAGATTATGGGATGTAAAAAGCAGTGGCGGCTCGTCATTAGGGGCCAGTGGGGCCGGGCCCCACCAAAAATAAAGTGTAACGTGTATTGATTATTTTATGCATTAAAATATATCCTAACCGAAACCATGATTGTTTCGAAAATATGTCTGGCCCCACCAACAAAAATGATCACGAGCCGCCACTGGTAAATAGCTTTTAAAAGTCTAAATAAACTTCAAGTTATATAGTTTTAAAACTAAATTACGAATTTTCAATTTCTCCATATCGACCACTTGTTAACCACTTTATATGATTTGTATGTGATCTGAGCCTAATAGCGATTGTACATTGTGCCAGTTATGCGCATACAAGTAGGACAGCAAATCTAATTTCTGCGATGCTTTTTATTTACTAGGGTAGCTTCCTAGGTCCTACGTCAGTCGTCTCATTCGACATGACTTATAGGTCGCAGTGGTACTATTCTTTGCTTCCTTGAGGGGTTCGGTGCCACACGAGCGGAATTTTAATTCAAATGTTGTATCAATCTTAACATATGGCAGCGAGAGATGGAATTAATTTACATAAATAAATTACATTAATAAATTAATCTACTGTATTTGGAAAAGAGTTATACAAAAATTGCATAACGAGATCGTGCAAATATTTTTAGAGAACATTATGGCTCGTGATGTAGCTTGTCGGAGAATTGATATTTCTCGAACTATTTGTTAGTTGGTTTGGCGTATTCTAAGAGTTAATGTTCTTTCGTTAACTTTACGCAAATGATGCTCGTTAGCATATCATCCCTTTCTCTCCTCTCTCTTTCTCTCCCTGCTCTCTCTCCTCTCTCTCTCTCTCTCTCTCTCTGTCTCTTTCTCTCTCTAACCCACATATAGCGCGTCATGCTTATCCGCGCAAAACCTTAATTTTATTCGGAAGATTGAATGTCTCTGATCTTCTTTCCATAAATGTAGTACAGACGGTATTTGTTATCTCCACCCTGTACATATACATATATATTTATGTTAATTGAAGCATTAGTTAACTCGAATGAAAGTAAGAATGAACCTGAATACACCAGATGCACGAGCGTGCAACCTGAAAGTAGAATCATCAAGAGGATGAGGTAGACCAAGAAAAAGATGGATTTGATGGGGTTACATACATATTAAAACTCCATAATATCACAGCATAGAGCATCTGGTCGAATGGATAGAGCGCGGCTACCATGAGGAGCCCATGATCAATTCACGTTAAGGCTAAGGATTTTTTTCTGTTGTGGACATAAATGAAAAATCATAACCTGAATGCCGGCTGAACTTGCTATGCAGCCATTAACTTCCTCAGGCTCCGTCCCACTTGTCCTCTACGCCCTAAAAGCGGTACTAAAGGCAGTAACGACAGTTTTGTTTTTGTTATCAATCGACCAAGCGTGCATAAACTCGGAAACCGATGATCCTTTAAACCTGCTACGCCTAACGTCAAAAAGCAAAGAAGAGCAAATGAAGAGAAAAAAAAAAGAATTGAAACAGATGCTTGATGTGTTAATGTATGTCTTCTTCTTTATCTTTCAGCTCCCAACGGAGCACAGGTCTTCAACAAACTTATTCCAGCTCTTCCTCTCTCCGGCCATCACTTCCAATTCTTTCCATGTTTTACCTATCTTTTAAAAATGTCTCTAACTCTCTTCTCCAGGTATCTCTAGACCTTCCACTAATTCTCTTTCCCTGCGGGTTCCAAAACATTGCCTGTCTTGCAATGCTTCTGGTCTGTCTATTAATGTCTGTTGTATGTTGTATTTGTTTGGATTACTCATAAAAAGTGAAAAGTTTTCATTCTTTCCTATGTACCTCGCCCTCTGTAGAGAATAGTTAATCGTCGCCGAACGTAAATCTTTATTTTTCTTTCTTTGTCGTCAACTGCTGGTTGTTGCCCAGTCGGTTTCTGTTTGTCTTGCTGTTCTGCGGTGATTATCTTTCTTTCGATTCATATTATTTTATTCTTAGTTAATGTTGTTGACATTGTTATTTACACGGATGGATCGGTAGTTGCCACGTAAACCCCACATGGATCTTCTCTTCATACTTAAACAAGCTAATGAAGACATTTGAAAATGAAAGTGAGTACAATATCAGTACTGAACTTCATCAACAAACAACAAATTAAATGATTCGGACACATAAACAGATTACCAACACACAGTGCTGCCTTAAAGGATACTCCTATGCAATGGATACAAAACAAAAGGTGTACCATTCAAATGTTGGATGACGCAGACGGTGGACAACACAAAAGGTGGACTATACATAAGATGGACTATACATTTTATGTTTTTTTTCCGATCCAGAAGCACTTGAGTTTTTCAGCTCTTCGGCTCGGTCCATGGACATCGTAACCTTCGGTTGGTGCCACGAACACCGTAAATCTGGGGAATCTGTGGCTTTTTCTGCCATCCGCGGAATTGAACCCACACAGAGGGATAGTCACCCGTAGTCCAACGCGCTACGAACACGCTGGGCAGACGGGCAATGGACTACACATAAGATGGACTACACATAAGATGGACTACACATAAGATAGACTACACATAAGATGGACTACACATAAGATGGACTACACATAAGATGGACTACACATAAGATGGACTACACATAAGATGGACTACACATAAGATGGACTACACATAAGATGGACTACACATAAGATGGACTACACATAAGATGGACTACACATAAGATGGACTACACATAGGATGGACTACACATAAGATGGACTACACATAAGATGGACTACACATAGGATGGACTACACATAAGATGAATCACACAGACGGTGGATGGACAGAGCCGATATCATCAATACGGTACGCCTCATCATGGACATGGACACTGAACAGTTCGAGATGTAGCGTTAAATTTGGCCAAAGCCAGAAAAGTCGTTTTGTGGTAGAGAGGAAGATATACATAATCAACTTCCATGGGACGGTGAGCAAAATGGACTTTAGGATGACTACTGGCAAGCGGAGGACAGAGACACATGAATGCCAATGCGGGTGATCGTATAACATAACACACGACGGTGGACCACAAAAAGGTGGATTACACGAAAGATGGAACACACACAACGTGGACCACACAACAGGTGGAAACACAAAAGGTGGACCATACAAACAATGAACTACACAAAAAGTAGACTACACATAAGATGGATCACACAGATGGTGAACCACACAAATGTGGATCATACAAGACTGACTACACGAAAATGGAACACACACAAGGTGGAAACACAAAAGAAGAACAACACACCTCAGAAAAACAGAGGCAATGAATTACCATTCATGAAGCGCACACTAAAACTCATTCTAGAAATCTCTCTTACCCTGAAAACTGTGACACAAAACAGTATTAGAGAAAACAATAATAAGTTATACAGATCCAAAAATAAAAAATCTGTCAATGAAAGCAAGAAAGAAAAGTGATGAAGTGTAATATAAACCAGTGCTGTTGTGTGCATGTTAAACATGGACAATTAAGCAGGAAAGCCAAGTAACATTTAATAACAGTTGAGATGTGGTTTGTGATAACAATTAGAAAGAATGCAATGGATGAACACCAGAAAAAATGCTTGAGACAGTTCTCCCAGAAACAACGAAAATTGCAAATTGATTATACGAGTTATAAGGTGTAGATAGTTATAATATAGCAAGCTAGAGGAAAATAAGTCTGGGGTTTTTGTGTGATTGATTTACTTTGCTCTATCTACTGCAAACGAGCTCTTTTTTCCTTGCTTCTTCTCTGAATTCAGGCGCATCCTTCTTCTTCTTCTTTGTGTTCGTTCTTTACGACCAATTTTAATCACTCTTGGTGATATGTTTGATCTTTGCAAAGAACGTGTATACGTTGCACATTGGTTTGGTAGGCCCCTAAACGGATAGACTTCTACACGTTTAGGACACATGCATCCGATTTCAGCCAAACCTTCTTGGTCGACTCTTACGACATGCGTGGCAGGTAACAGTGGTTCTATTCTTTACACCCCAAATTTGGGCCCAGGTAATAATAGCCGTCCATGGCAAGCGATGATGACAACAATCGCAGACGTGTGCTGTTGCACCTCTTTGGTGTGTGCGGAGGTGACTGTAGAGTCTAATCCTAAAACAGAATCCCCGACCACAGGTGGGGCATACATGATCAAGGTTAGACATGTGTGTGTTGTGTACTCTGTCTTTTCGCGCTGCTCGTTTTCTCTGTGACTCAACAATACGATGATTCTCAGCTATTCGGGTTCCTCTTTGTTGTTACAGCGCCACATTTGGCGATCTTGCGCAAGGGATTCCCAGCACGTATTGTCTATATCGAAGCATTTCAGAGACACCTTAAGAGTGTCTTTAAAGCGTTTTTCTGTCCACCAGCTAAACGTCTACCCCTTCAAGCTCGCCATACATCAACTGTTTTGGGATGGTTTATCAGGCATTCGAGCAACGTGACCGACCCATCTCAATTGGACCTTCTGCAACAGGGTGGTGACGCTTGGGATCTTTGCTCTTGTGAAGACTTCACTGTCTGGAATTTTGTCCTGCCAGTTTATTTTTAGTTTTTCTGCGTAGAAAGCTTGTGTGGAAATGGTTTAATTTTCTTGCGTGTCTGCTATACACTGTCCATGTCTCGCTTGCGTACAGCAGCGTGGTTAGCACTATGGCCTGGTAAACTTTCAGCTTTGTGACCAGGTAACCACTCGGGCGTTGTAACTGATGATTTTAGCATGACGACTGTAGAGGTGGGACATCTGACATATGAAATAGAAAAACTCCGAAGGACTGTTAGGGCTGCAGAGTTCTGCTCAGGACAAGCTATTTGATGATGATCTTCCACGAACAACTGGTGTTACTATTCTAAATCACATTTAGAAACTGCATAACGGGGTTGATCCACAAGGCAGTGCGGATTTTCTATTAGGGTTTACTCCCATAGCATTTAGCCATTGGCGGCTCGTGGTCATTTTTGTTGGTGGGGCCAGACATTTTTTCCGGATATATCATGGTTTTTTGGTTGCTATATTTTAATTTATAAAAATAATAAATACACGTTATACATTATTTTTGGTGGGGCCTGGCCCCACTGGCCATTAATGACGAGCCGCCACTGCATTTAACTATCCTGAGCTTCCTCCACAAGGCAGTGGGTTTAACAGTTACAGATAGTACCGTCTATTGTCATACTGTAGCAGATGAAACATCTGATTTGACAGTGGGTTTAACCACAGCCAGGTTTAGCACAGGCCAGACAACTGGCCGGGTATTCCTGACCTAGATAAGAAAAGGGATCTGGAAATTACAGATGTTTGATAGAACACTGCACGTTTTTTCTGCAATTTTACTCAATTCTGTGAGTCTATGGTTATTTATTGGTGAAAATATTTATAATATTGATATTCCTTATTGTTAAACTTAACTTGTTGCATAATATAACTTCGAGTTAGCATTTTGTGTTGATTTTAAAATGAATTCGTCTATATACACCAATACTGGAATGCGAGGTCACGTGGTGTAGTTGGGGTCTGATTTCATACTCTTACCTGAGCCCTGAAGGCCCAGTAGTTTATAGTTGGCTCTGGTTTAACAGTGCAGATGGTACCGTCTACTGTCATACGGTAGCAGATGAAACATCTGGTTTGACAGTGAGTTTAACAGTTACAGATGGTACCGTCTACTGTCATACGGTAGCAGATGAAACATCTGATTTGACAGTGAGTTTAACAGTTACAGATGGTACCGTCTACTGTCATACGGTAGCAGATGAAACATCTGATCTGACAGTGTGTTTAACAGTTACAGATGGTATCGTCTACTACCATATTGTAGCAGATGGAAGATCTGATCTGTTAGTGGGTTTAACAGTTGCAGATGTTACAGTCTACTGCCATACGGTAGCAGATGAAAACATTTATTCTCTAGTATATTATGATCCATAAAATGATAACAATAAAAATAATTACAGCTGACACACAACACAGACCGTAACAACAACATCATCAGCAACACACCAGCAGCCTGCACACGGTTTCAATGTCAGTAACATCTGTACCACATAAATAAAGAAAATACTAAACTAGAAGTATTTGTTCTATATTTGACACAAACAGAAAACAGACGTGTAAAAATGGAAGGCTGATTTGATGGCATACCCTGAGGCCGCAGAAGGTTCTGCCATTATGTGCGTAAATAATGGTTAGTTTGTGGGGTGTCACATCTTATGTGTGTTGTTTCCATATGTCAGACGAGATCAGTTTATCGTTTTTCTTAAGTTGTAGTTTATGTTGAGACAGGCTAGCGAACAGGCAGACAGATCGATGAGTGAGTGAATGGCTGGGCTCGTCGGTTGCCGATCCCTCGGGCGGACAGTGAGACATGTGGTAAGTAGGTGTGTCACTAGGTAGGTATATAGTTAAGTAGGTAGGTAGACAGGCAGACAGGTAGGTAGGCAGGCAGGTAGGTAGGCAGGTAGGTAGGCAGGGTGATAGGTGTAGGTAGGTAGGTAGGTATGAGGTAGGTGTAGATAGTTAGATAGGTAGGTATGCATGAGGTAGGTGTAGATAGTTAGGTAGGTAGGTAGGTAGGTATGTATGTATGAGGTAGGTGTAGATAATTAGATAGGTAGGTAGGTATGTAGGTATGTATGAGGTAGGTGTAGATAGTTAGATAGGTAGGTATGTATGAGGTAGGTGTAGATAGTTAGGTAGGTAGGTAGGTATGTATGTATGAGGTAGGTGCAGATAGTTAGGTAGGTAGGTAGGTAGGTATGTATGTATGAGGTAGGTGTAGATAATTAGATAGGTAGGTAGGTATGTAGGTATGTATGAGGTAGGTGTAGATAGTTATATTTTAGGTAGGTAGGTATGTATGAGGTAGGTGTAGATAGTTAGATAGGTAGGTAGGTATGTAGGTATGTATGAGGTAGGTGTAGATAATTAGATAGGTAGGTAGGTATGTAGGTATGTATGAGGTAGGTGTAGATAGTTAGGTAGGTAGGTAGGTATGTATGTATGAGGTAGGTGCAGATAGTTAGGTAGGTAGGTAGGTAGGTATGTAGGTATGTATGAGGTAGGTGTAGATAGTTAGATAGGTAGGTAGGTAGGTATGAAATATGTGTAGATAGGTAGGTATGTATGAGGTAGGTGTAGATAGTTAGATAGGTAGGTAGGTATGGGTATGTTAGGTAGTGTAGATGTTAGTAGGTAGGTGTAGGTAGTATGTATGAGGTAGGTGAGAAGTTAGATAGGTAGGTAGGTAGGTATGTATGAGGTAGGTGTAGATAGTTAGATAGGTAGGTAGGTAGGTATGTAGGTATGTATGAGGTAGGTGTAGATAGTTAGGTAGGTATGTAGGTAGGTAGGTATGTATGAGGTAGGTAGTAGATAGTGTAGGTAGGTAGGGTATGTATGAGGTAGATGTAGATAGTTAGATAGGTATGTAGGTATGTATGAGGTAGGTGCAGATAGTTAGATGGTAGGTAGGTTTAGGTATGTAGGTATGTATGAGGTAGGTGCAGATAGTTAGATAGGTAGGTAGGTATGTAGGTATGTATGAGGTAGGTAGATAGTTAGATAGGTAGGTAGGTATGTAGGTATGTATGAGGTAGGTAGATAGTTAGATAGGTAGGTAGGTATGTAGGTATGTATGAGGTAGGTGTAGATAGTTAGATAGGTAGGTAGGTATGTAGGTATGTATGAGGTAGTTGTAGATAGTTAGATAGGTAGGTAGGTATGTAGGTATGTATGAGGTAGGTGTAGATAGTTAGATAGGTATGTAGGTATGTATGAGGTAGGTGATAGTAGATAGGTAGGTAGGTTAGATAGATCAGGTTTGTTTGGTAGGTAGGAGGTAGATGCAGATAGAAGGTATATATAGGTATGTAGGTAGGTAAGTAGATAAGTAGAAGGAAGGTGTAGGTCGATAGATAGGTAGATTAATATTTACAATTTGTTAGTTATTGATGGCGAAGTGGTTTAGTCGTTTGCATGTCGTACTGAAGGCTAGGGGTTTGAATCCGGACTGAGACACATGCGCAATTTTCTCATGGGGTCTCTATGATTGCTGGCGGAGCTATAGAGTTCGTGCTTTGTGCAATGCTCTCGGCAGATGGCATCCCATATCTGCCGACAGGGACGGAGCGATATGGAGAAATATGGTGCAATGAAGTCACTCTTTGACCTTTGAAACCTTTGGACCTTAGTTATTGGTGTTGTCCTTTTTTCTTTGTACTGATCCATACAGCAGTGGGAAGCTATCTTGCATATTCTTATTCTTCTTTTGTCGTCACACTGTTACCGGGTTGTTGCCCAGTGTCGTGGTTTTCTTTTGTTTTCCGCTGTTCTGGTGACTTGAGAGGTGGATATTTTTTTATTTTTTGGCAGGATTTTTCTATCCATCATTTTTTCGCAGTCTCTCTCTTGCCTTCTTTCCTGATGTTCTGTTGTATAAGACTCTGTATAGAGTGGAGTTTTGTTGCATTCTTATTAAGTGGACGAACTACTACATTCTTTGTTTCTCAATGTAATTCAAGCAAGGTTCTGTGCCAACTTTCTTTTTTATGCTGATTTTGGTGACTGTCTTTCTGGTGGTTGTTGGCAACTTTTCGTAGACATTACATTTCACATGTTGAAATGTGACAAAGACATTGGTTAAGAATAAGTTGATTTCAGCCTCAGAGTTAAAAAAAAACTGCCACACCTTTGGACAATCCAAAAATGACACCGCTATGGACAATCCAACAGTAGACACCGCTAAGAACAATCCAACAATGGATACCGCTTTGGACAATCCAACAATGGACAATCCTACAATGGACACCACTTTGAACAATCCTACAATGGACAATCCTACAATAGACACCACTTTGGACAATCCAACAATGGATAATCCAGCAATGGACAATCCAACAATGGACCATCCTACAATGGACATCCTACAATTGGCAATCCACAATGGACAATCCACAATGGACACCACTATGGACAATCCCAATGGCAATCCACAATGGACACCACATGGACAATCCAACAATGGACAATCCTTCAATGGACACCACTTTGGACAAGCCTACAGTGACAATCCCTGACAACCTACACAGACACTGCTATGGACAATCCTCCAATGGGCAATCCTACAATGGACAATCCTCCAATGGGCAATCCTACAATGGACACCACTATGTACAATCCTACAATGGACACCACTATGTACAATCCTACAATGGACAATCCTACAATGGACACCACTATGTACAATCCTACAATGGACACCACTATGTACAATCCTACAATGGACAATCCTACAATGGACAACTCTCAATGGACACCACTTTGGAAATCGTACAGTGGACACCACTTGGACAATCCTACATTTGACACCCTATGGACAATCCACAATGGACAATCCTAAATGGACACCACTTTGGACAATCCTACAGTAGACACCGCTATGGAAAATCCTACAATGGACAATCCTACAATGACACCCTTGGACAATCCTACATAGACACCGCTTTGGACAATCCTACAATGACACCACTTTGGACAATCCTACAATGGACAATCCTACAATAGACACCGCTATGGACAATCCTACAATAGACACCGCTATGGACAATCCTACAATAGACACCGCTATGGACAATCCTACAATAGACACCGCTTTGGACAATCCTACAATGGACAGTCCTACAATAGACACCGCTTTGGACAATCCAACAATAGACACCGCTATGGACAATCCTACAATAGACACCGCTATGGACAATCCAACAATAGACACCGCTTTGGACAATCCTACAATATACACCGCTATGGACAATCATACAATAGACACCGCTTTGGATAATCCTACAATAGACACCACTATGGACAATCCTACAATGAATCGCTATGGACAATCCTACAATGGACACCGCTTTGGACAATCCTACAGACAATCTAATTAACACACATACAGACACTTCAATGGTCACTCATATGTAGCGGAGGAGCGTCTGACCAAATGGATTAGAGCGCGGCTCCCATGCAAGAAGACCCGTGTTCAATTCACGGTATGGCCAAGCATTTTTTTCTGTTGTGGGCATAAACAAAAAATGCTAACCTGAATATCCTCGCGGCGACTGCACTAGCTATGCGGCCATTAATTTCGTCAGGCTCTCGTCCCACCAGTCCTACCCCGCCCTAAAATGCGGTACTAAAGGCAGTAAGGACAGTATTTTTTTTTTTCTATCTGTCATCATCATCATCAGGTGCTGTGCAGGCTGACGTAAGCGATCATAGATCTCAAAAAATCGATGACCGTGGTAATTGCTTTCATCTCGGTTGTTGACGCCTCTTCCGTGCCATGAAGTCAGGCTGTCTAAAATATTCTCTTTCTGTCTTCCTCTGTCTCGTCTCCCTTCGATTTTATCGGTTGTCACAATGTGTTCTGCCCGAGTGGTTACCGGGGCCCAAATTTAGGGGTGTAATGAATAGAACCACTGTTAACTGCCATGCATGTAGTAAGAGGCGACTAAGGAGGTTTGGCTGAAATCTGATGCACATGTCCTAAACATGTAGAAGTCTATGTGTTTAGGGGCCTACCAAACCAATGTGCAAGTATACACGTTCTTGACAAAGATCAAACATGTCACAAAGAGTGATTAAAATTGGTCGTAAAGAACGAACGCAAAGAAAAGAAGACAATGTGTTGTAAACATCACCTTCTCATTACATTTCTAGCGGTACTGACAAAATTTGTCGATTTGAAAATGTCGATGACATTTTCGGTGACATTCTGCTAGTGATGCGCGGTGTACACACCCATCCATGTCGTGCAAGATGCAAGCTTACACATGTGTTCACATTTTATCTATAAGTTATAGTTTAGAGGAGCGGTTTCCAAACTTTGCATTACCGTGGGCCTGCTTTTAAATACATTTTATTATGCCCGTCTGCCCAGCGTGTTCGTAGCGCGTTGGACTACGGGTGACTATCCTCTGTGTGTGCGGGTTCAATTCCGCGGGATGGCAGAAAAACCACAGATTCCCAGATTTACGGTGTTCGTGGCACCGAACCGAAGGGTTACGATGTCCATGGCACCGAGCCGAAGAGCTGAAAAGCTCAAGTGCTTCTGGATCGGGGAAAAAAATACATTTTATTGGCGTGGACTCCCAAACGTTTCTATATATATAAATCTTCTAGCGATGGAGTTATTATTACACCACACCAAAAGTCAAGCTGGCTCCAATTTCTCAAACTGCGGAAACTTCAAAAGATCTTTCATTTTGTCCTGTCAGACATTTAGACTCTGGTCTGGTCCGGGTTTTTTGATTTCACAGCGGAACTAGTTTACCACTGTTTTTATACATGTTTTGTGCCCAGCGTGTTCGTAGCGCGTTGGGACTACGGGTGACTAGTCCTCTGTAAGTGCGGGTTCAACTCCGCGGACCGGCAGAAAAGCTACAGGTTCCCCAGATTTACGGTGTTCGTGGCACCGGAGCCGAAGAGAGTTACGATGTCCATGACACCGAGCCGAAGGGTTACGATGTCCATGACACGGAGCCGAAGGGTTACGATGTCCATGACACCGAGCCGAAGAGCTTTCAGCTCAAGTGCTTCTGGATCGGAAAATTTTTTTTTTTTTAAATACATGTTTTTTAAATTTATTTTTCTGTTTGAAATGTCAAATATCTAAATATTTCTTCAAGAGATTGAGGGGACCCCGTGAGTATCTCTGCGGACCTAGTATCCGACAGGGGTCATCGGGCCCCAAATGGGAAACCCTGTTTTAGAGATTAGACATGTCCAGAAGTTTGTTATTGGAGTTTATCAACATTACAATAAGTGACCTGGGGTCAAAGTACATCCACATAACATGTGGTGTAGTTAGACAAGAGCACTCTCCTGGTAACCAAAGAGGAATAGTAAATATTAGACTGTACATAGTGATAACCATTGAACTTTCCATAGGTGTGTCTGTTAAACTGTACACAGAGATTGCCATTGAACTTTCCATAGGTGTGTCTGTTAAACTGTACACAGAGATTGCCATTGAACTTTCCATAGGTGTGTCTGTTAAACTGTACACAGAGATTGCCATTGAACTTTCCATAGGTGTGTCCATTAGACTGTACACAGAGAATGCCATTGAACTTTCCATAGGTGTGTCCATTAGACTGGACACAGTGATGACCATTGAATCTTTAATAGGTGTGTCCATTAGGCTGTTCATAGTGATGACTATTAAACTTTCCATAGGCGTGTCCATTAGGCTGTTCATAGTGATGACTATTAAACTTTCCATAGGCGTGTCCGTTAGGCTGTTCATAGTGATGACCATTGAACTTTCCATAGGCGTGTCTGTTAAACTGTACACAGAGATTGCCATTGAACTTTCCATAGGTGTGTCTGTTAAACTGTACAAGAGATTGCCCATTGAAACTTTCCATAGGTGTCTGTTAAACTGTACAAGAGATAACATTGAACTTTCCATAGGTGTCTGTTAAACTGTACACAGAGATAACCATTGAACTTTCCATAGGTGTGTCTGTTAAACTGTACACAGAGATAACCATTGAACTTTCCATAGGTGTGTCTGTTAAACTGTACACAGAGATTGCCATTGAACTTTCCATAGGTGTGTCTGTTAAACTGTACACAGAGATTGCCATTGAACTTTCCATAGGTGTGTCCATTAGACTGTACACAGAGAATGCCATTGAACTTTCCATAGGTGTGTCCATTAGCTGTACACAGTGATGACCATTGAACTTTCCATAGGCGTGTCCATTAGGCTGTTCATAGTGATGACCATTGAACTTTCCATAGGTGTGTCCATTAGGCTGTTCATAGTGATGACTATTAAACTTTCCATAGGCGTGTCCGTTAAGCTGTACAAGTGATGCCATTGAACTTTCCATAGTGTGTCCTGTGTAAACTGTACACAGAGATGCCATTGAACTTTCCATAGGTGTGTCTGTTAAACTGTACACAGAGATTGCCATTGAACTTTCCATAGGTGTGTCTGTTAAACTGTACACAGAGATAACCATTGAACTTTCCATAGGTCTGTCTGTTAAACTGTACACAGAGATAACCATTGAACTTTCCATAGGTGTGTCTGTTAAACTGTACACAGAGATTGCCATTGAACTTTCCATAGGTGTGTCTGTTAAACTGTACACAGAGATAACCATTGAACTTTCCATAGGTGTGTCTTAAACTGTACAGAGTGCCATTGAACTTTCCATAGGTGTGTCCATTAGACTGTACACAGAGAATGCCATTGAACTTTCCATAGGTGTGTCCATTAGACTGGACATAGAGATGACCATTGAACTTCATAGGGTGTCCATTAGGCTGTTCATAGTGATGACTATTAAACTTTCCATAGGCTTCATAGTGTCATGACTATTAACTTTCCATAGGCGTGTCCGTTAGCTGTTCATAGATGACCATTGAACTTTCCATAGGCATGTCTGTTAAACTGTACACAGAGATTGCCATTGAACTTTCCATAGGTGTGTCCATTAACTGTCACAGAGATTGCCATTGAACTTCCAAGGTGTGTCCATTACTAGACTGACATATGATACCATTGAACTTTCCATAGGTGGTCCATTAGACTGGACAAGAGATGACCATGAACTTTACATAGGTGTTCCATTAGCTGTGCATAGTGACACTATTGAACTTTCCATAGCGTGTCCGTTAGGCTGTTCTAGTGATGACCATTGAACTTTCCATAGGCTGTCCATTAGTCTGTACTAGAGATGACCATTGAATAGAGTGATCTTAAGGCACAGATCACATCAAATCACAAAAGTGGGTTAACAGGTGGTCGATATGAGCACGAAGAAAAAAGAAACAACCCACTGTCTGTCTGTCTGTCCGTCCGTCCGTCCGTCCGTCCGTCCGTCCGTCCGTCCATCCATCCATATATATCATCTATTCTATTTCTCTCTTTTTCTTCTCTCTCTCTCTGTGTACTCTACATTTATTCTCCACCATTGCTCTGTTATGCAAACACATATATTCTATGGTTCTACATCCGTGTTGCTGTAAGCACACACACACACAAACTGTGTATGGTGGACGTCGTGAGTAATACGAATCTGAAATGTGTCACCATCTTCATCATCATCTTCATCATCATCATCATCATCATCATCATCAAATATCTTGTCCTGAGCAGAATTTTGTAATCCTAACAGCTCTACAAAATTTCACTCTCTCATATGCCCTATGTGGGCGTACGTAGCTTAAGTGGTAGTGAGCTCGATCACGTCCAAGTGTGCCGCTGCCTGGGAAAAAAAATTGAAAATAATATTCATACAAAAATATCTTCACCATCTTTAAAATTACATCGGGGACCCTCGCCGGTGCTACGGAGGTCGTGCACTGTAGTTGAGATCTCCTGTGTAAAGAAAGAGATTACAGCACATGGTACCACCGATCGCATGATGATGTAGAATAAATAAATAAATATCCTTCGTTCTTCTCTCTTCTCTTCTTCTCTCTCTCTCTCTCTCTGCCGTCTCTCTTCTCTTTTTCTTGTCTCTTCTCTCTCTTCTCTTCTCTCTCGTCCTCTCCTGCTTTTCTCTCTCTCCTCTCTGCTCTCCTCTCTCTCCTCTCTCTCTTCTCTTTCTCTCTTCTCTCTTCTCTCCCCTTCTCTTCTCTCTCTGTCTCTCTCTCCTCTCTCTCCTCTCTCTCTCCCTTCTTCTCTCTCTCTTGTTTTCTCTCTCTCTCTCTTCTTCTCTGTCTCTCTCTCTCTGTCTCTCTCTCTCTCTTCTCTCTCTCTCTCTCTCTCTCTCTCTCTCTGTTCTCTCTCTCTCTCTCTCTCTCTCTCTCTCTCTCTTCTCTCTCTCTCTCTCTCTCCTCTCTCTCTTCTCTCTCTCTCTCTCTCTTCTCTCTCTTCTCTCTCTCTCTCTTCTCTCTCTCTCTCTCTTCTCTCTCTCTCTCTCTCTTCTTCTCTTCTCTTCTCTCTCTCCTCTCTCTTCTCTCCTTCTTTTCTTCTCTCTTCTCTGTTCTTCTTTTTTTCCTTTTCTCTTTCTCATCTTCTCTCCATCTTCTATTCTCGTCTCTCTCTCGTCTCTCTCTGCTCTCTTCTTCCTTTTTAACCATCTGGGTTACCAAATCCACCAAAAGTGCGTTCTATAATCTCTCTTTGTTCCTCTTCTGCGTCCTTATAACTGATTAATAAATAAAAAAAGGGGCATATGCCTTTGCTGACTGCCAAAGGTGCCCATGTTAAAAAAATAAAATGGGGCTATGCCCAGCTCTTCAAAGAAATTGTTAATCTTGCCTAAATGCACTCTTCCTTTATTTTGGTTCTCTCCTCCAAATATCTTTTATTCCTGTATATTTCATGCAGTGGCGGCTCGTGATTATTTTTGTTGGTGGGGCCAGACACAAATTTTCGGGAAAATAATGGTTTTCGGTTAGGTTGTATATTAATTATTAAATAATAAATACACGTTACGCAATATTTTTGGTGGGGCCCGGCCCTCTGGCCCTTAATGACGAGCCGCCACTGGTTTCAGGTAAGGGCCTTTCTTGTTATATTCCCTCGGTTTTCTCAAGGTGTGTCCTATCGAGCACCATCATCTTTTTCACCTCTTGGCTTACTGGAATCTGTCTTTGTGTTCTCTCATAAAAATGTATATTGTCATTCTGTCTATACAGCGCTCTTAGGGCAGCGTAGGACTGGAGGACTGAGCATGTGGAATTTAGAGGCCGTGTGGCTATCTAAAGTGGCCGTGTGGCTATCTAAAGTGACCGTGTGGCTATCTAAAGTGGCCGTGTGGCTATCTAAAGTGGCCGTGTGGCTATCTAAAGTGGCCGTGTGGCTATCTAAAGTGGCCTTGTGGCTATCTAAAGTGGCCGTGTGGCTATCTAAAGTGGCCGTGTGGCTATCTAAAGTGGCCGTGTGGTTATCTAAAGTGGCCGTGTGCTACTAAAGTGGCTCTTCTAAAGTGACTACGTGTGGCTAACTAAAGTGGCCGTGTGGCTATCTAAAGTGGCCGTGTGGCTATCTAAAGTGGCCGTGTGGCTACTAAAGTGGCCTGTGGCAAATCTAAAGTGGCATCGTGTGGCTATCTAAGTGGCCGTGTGGCTATCTAAAGTACGTGTGGCTATCTAAGTGGCCTGGCTATCTAAAGTGGCCGTGTGGCTATCTAAAGTGCCGTGTGGCTATCTAAAGTGCCGGGGCTATCTAAATGGCCGTGTGGCTATCTAAGTGCGCCGTGTGGCTATTAAGTGCCGTGTCATATCTAAATAGCCTTGACTTACTGAGTTGACCCGTGGTTCAAAGGGCCTGGCTATCATTTATAGTACTTTCCTGACTATCACAGTCTGTGTTATCTTAAGGCTGTGGCTATCTAAAGTGACCGTGTGGCTATCTAAAGATCCGTGTGGCTATCAAAGTGCCGTGGCTATCTAAAGTGGCTGTGGTTATCTAAAGTGCTGTGTGGTTATCTAAGTGCAGTGTGGTATCTAAAGTGGCCGTGTGGTATCTAAAGTGGCCGTGCTATCTAAAGTGGCTATCTAGAAGTGGCGTGCTATCTAAAGTGGCTATCTAAAGTGGCCTGTGGATATATTTAGTGGCCGTGTGGCTATCTAAAGTGGCCGTGTGGCTATCTAAAGTGGCCGTGTGGCTATCTAAAGTGACCGTGTGGCTATCTAAAGTGGCCGTGTGGCTATCTAAAGTAGCCGTGTGGCTATCTAAAGTGACCGTGTGGCTATCTAAAGTGGCCGTGTGGCTATCTAAAGTGACCGTGTGGCTATCTAAAGTGGCCGTGTGGCTATCTAAAGTGACCGTGTGACTATCTAAAGTGACCGTGTGACTATCTAAAGTGGCCGTGTGGCTATCTAAAGTGACCGTGTGACTATCTAAAGTGGCCGTGTGGCTATCTAAAGTGGCCGTGTGGCTATCTAAAGTGGCCGTGTGACTATCTAAAGTACCCGTGTGGCTATCTAAAGTGGCCGTGTGGCTATCTAAAGTGACCGTGTGACTATCTAAAGTGGCCGTGTGGCTATCTAAAGTGGCCGTGTGGCTATCTAAAGTGACCGTGGGGCTATCTAAAGTGGACATCTAAAATGGCCGTGTGGCTATATTACATTCGCCGCCAAACTGTTCAGGTTATTATATTTTTTCATTATGCCCTCGACAAAAATAACCCCTTGACCTTACCGGAGATTGAACCCGGGTCTCCCAAATGGGAACCTGCGCTCTGATCCATTTGGTCATACGTACTTTAGTTCCTCAAAAAGACATCATCCACAGATCTGTTTATGACTTCCCATTTTCCGTTTTACTTCCGGGTTCACTAAAGTGTTTATCTATTGACACTCGAATGTGTCTTCCGTAGTGTTTTCCCGGCCCATTGACATTTTCCTCCTAGCAATCTGGATCATCATGGGTTTATGTCCTGTTCTTGTCCACACGTCTGTGTTGCAGCTCTATCACACCATCTCAGTCTCTCTCTCTCTCGTGCGCGATCGTTCTTAAACCGTTTTTATCATTCTATTATGATATATAAACAGCCAAACATCAGAACGTGATGTGCGTGCACAAACCTTCAGTACCAATTGGAGCTCAAGTGCTTATCTTTCGGTGGTGTGTTCGATTTCAACCAGCGTTTGTGTACGGTTCGCTCTCCTCTAGCCTTTTACTGTCCCCAGCCGAAACCTACAAGGCAGCAGGTTGCTATTGTCTTTAGGGCAGCGACCGTAGACGACCTGCCCTCCCGGGCTGATGAGCGTCATCTGCCCAGCTCATCTCAGTCTTAGAATACACAAAAGACATAGTTTAACAAATGTCTGAATATTATTTAAATAGATCACTGGTCTTCTTCTAATAAACGCCACACCCATCTTTGTAGTACCACATCTATTAATGTATACTGTAGCATAGTATCGGCATCTGCAACTGTTAAACCCACTGCCTTGTGGAGGAGAGGCTCAGGGAGAGCTAAAGACTAGGGTGTGTAAACCCTGAAAGAAAATCTCCACTGTCCTTGTGGAGGAAGAGCTCTGGGGAGCTCAGAAGAACTAAAGACTAGGGCAGTAAACCCTGAAAGAAAACCTCCACTTTTTGTGGAGGAAAGCTTCAGGGGAGCTCAGAAGAACTAAAGACTAGAGCAGTAAACCCTGAAAGAAAATCTCCACTGTCTTGTGGAGGAAGAGCTCGGGGGAGCTCAGAAGAACTAAAGACTAGGGAAGTAAACCCTGAAAGAAAATCGCCACTTTCTTGTGGTCAGGGTATACAGAGGCTAGAGGAGACCTTGACCAAACAGAAGGAGACCTAAGACGTTATGGTTTGTGTATGCCATTTATGTCTGGATCCCTACAAACCCTGTTTGATTACAAATATGGACTGTTTTCCTTTGATAGGTAGGATGAGATGGGGTTTATACAAAACTAGAAGGACATTAGGCTTGTATTTCCTTGATAAAAAGTTGGGTACAGATGGGGTTTGTACAATGGGCAAGGCAGTTACGTTTTCTTGATAAAAGATAGAGGTACAGATGGGGTTGATACAAAATGGGCAAGGAGATTGCGTTTTCCTTTGATAAAAGTGATAGAATGGGTTTTAAATGGGATTCAGCAGATTGTTTGTTTCTTTGACAAAGGTGTAAGATGGATTAACAAATGGCAAGGCAGATTGCGTTTTTTTCCTTTGGATAAAAGAGTGATAGAGATGGGGTTTATACAAAATGGACAAGGCAGATTAGCGTATCCTCTGCCTAGGCTAGACATAAATGAAGATGTCACAAATATCGGAAGTTGTCACAGTAAAATACTTGCCAATTTACCGTCTGCCTATTGTCTATTGTCTTTCCCCAGATGGGTGATGACATTCTCTTGTCTACTCGTGACGTTAAGCGTAGGGATGGAAGCTTTAATTTGGGTTCCTATGGAAAGATGAGTCGCCCTCACAGATCTTCTTTATTTAGTGTGGTCATGATATTGTCTATCCGTCCGTCTGCCCAGCGTGGATTACGGGTAACTATCCCTCTGTGTGTGCGGGTTCAATTCCGCGGGATTGCAGAAAAAGCTACAGATTCCCCAGATTTACGGTGTTCGTGGTACCGAACCGAAGGTTACGATGTCCATGGCACCGAGCCGAAGAGCTGAAAAGCTCAAGTCTTCTGGATCGGAAAAAAAAATATTGTCTATCCATCTGTTTCCTGGTCTTCCCTTGGTTCTATAACCGGATCTCTTTTTATTTGTTATGTTATGCGATCGACGTCATGGCACATTGGGCATTCCCATGCGTGTTCTGTCTCCTCAGCTGCTGCAGCTATGCTAAACTCCACTTGCTTACCGTACCCATGAGAAGTTGATTAGTATATTAGTATAGAAGCAGACTTTCTTGCAAACAATGCCCCGACTCAAGCGGGCAGAAGTATGGACAGAGCCGATATCATCAATGCGGTACGTTCTCAATTATGTGACATCTGCAAGTCTCAGACACTGGAACGAGTTCGAGAATTAGGCGTTAAGTTTGGACATGCCAGACAGTGTCGTTTTCAGGGTAGAGAGAGAAGATATAGTAATCAACTTCTCATGGGTACGGTGAGCAAATGGACTGTGTGATGGCTGCTGCAACGGAGGACAGAGCATGAATGGGAATGTCCAATGTGCCATGACGTCGATCGCATAACATAACATAACATATATATAAATAGACCCTATTATGTGTACGCCCCTAACACAAATCTCACATACATGCTTATATATCCTTATCTACCATATCTATATTTAAATTCTGTTACACCAAGTTACGAGAACCAAGACCAAACACGCGATCTATTTTGATTCTGTTGTCAAATTTCTTTTGACAAATATTTTTTCTCCTCCACTTTCCTGATATATTTTTATCTCCACATACTTGAGTGAACCCTTTCTTACACAGATCATGGAAAGTCATTCACAAAACATTCAACCTTTCAAATCTGGTTTTTTTTTCCTTTCATTTTACTTATATGTTTAAACTAGCATAAGACAAACATTTATCTCAGTGGTTCTCAAACCTTTTGAAGCCGGGGCATACTTGAAATCATATTTTTAAAACTCGTAGACGCACTATATACCAAAACTTAATAAATAACATGAAGAACAGCCGCCTGCGTCTTGCTGGAGTCCGCAAGGGGAGCAAAGAATAGTACCACTGCAACCTACAAGGCATGTCGTAAGAGGCGACTGAGATAGAGTCCTAGGAAGCTAACCTAGTTAATAAAAAGTGTGACAGAAATCTGATGTGCTGGCCTACTTGTACTGGCACAACGTACAATTGCTATTAGGCTCGGATGACATACAAATCACACAGAGTGTTAACAAGTGGTCGATATGGAGCGTTTGAAGAAGGATAAAGAAGAAGATGAGAGGAGAAAACAAATACAGAAATAACTGGAATTTGTTGATCATGTTTCGGGTATGTGACGATGAAGGCAACTTTAGAACACATTGTAACAACTGGTAGAATAGAGTGTCAACAAGACAGAGGGAGAAAATGTTGGATAGTCTTGACTTCATGGCACGGTAGAGCGTCAATATCTGAAGTGATAGCAAACACCAGAGACAGAGATTTGTGGAGATCCATGATCTCTACGCCAACAAGCATGGCACCTGATGATGATGACCTTTATTTATCATTCAATTTCTGCCTATGAGAAGCATTGGCCTGATATGTCTTGGCGATTTTTTAACATGGTCCCCCGCTGGCAACCGTATTGCTGACCCCTATCTGGGATTTCCTAGAGCACCTCTACGAATGTCACCAGGCACACCCTAAGATTGATTCAGTGGACCATCATCATTGCTCTTCGGTTAGTAACCATGTGTGCTCCGATCTCTTTCTTGCACAGGAAGATCTCAGCGGCAGTGCACGAACTCCGTAGCACTGATGAGGGTCCACAATGTAATTTAATTTTGTAGATGGTGAAGATATTTTTGTAGTAATTTTATTTTTAAATTTGTTATAATGAGTTTTAATCTGGCAGCGGCTTTCCAGCCTGCTCTACTCGATTTTGAACCGCCAATGGTTCTTTTACGTGCTCAAATTAATTTTTTTTTTTTTTTCGATCCAGTAGCACTTGAGCTGAAAGCTCTTCGGCTCGGTGTCATGGACATCGTAACCCTTCGGCTCGGTGCCACGAACACCGTAAATCTGGGGAACCTGTAGCTTTTCTACCAGTCCGCGGAGTTGAACTCGCACTTACAGAGGACTAGTCACCCGTAGTCCAACGCGCTACGAAGACGCTGGGCACGCGGGTACTCAAATTGAATACGGGACCTACGTTTTATCGTTTGTCTCCGATAGGACTAGGAACTCGATCTCACCTACACTGATATCAGCGATCTCTGGGAAAATATCCCGATGGATACACGAGGGAGCGAACCTGATACATTTGTCACGAGAGACGAGCTAGTAACATCTACGCCACAGAACCCGCTTTGAGAACCGTTGACATTATCCGGTCAATACGACATAGATTTAGTAATACCCCGCGGTGTCATGGTCTAAATTTAACCCCGTTAGTTTCGCCACTTAAGTGTTAGCAATGCTAAGATTAGCCATGCAGAAATTTATCTATTAGATGTATTTGTTCAACTTGTTAATTCCTGTATTATGTCAATCTTGCGTTGTTGGTATCTATGCGAAATGTGATCGTCTGGGAGTAGCTGTTAAACTCACGAAACTTGTACGTTGGGATCATTTCAATTTTCTTGTTTTGTTTCACCAAAGTGGAATTCGCTCAATAACAATATTTTTCGTGAGGATGTCGTTTGTTAACTGAAGTGTGTGTGTGTGTTTTCATCTGTTGTGGTTTATATTTTATAGAAGATTTCTCCGTGTTTTATTGCTGTTAATTTTAATGTATTTGTTTTCAAGTGCTGCAGTGAAGCGTGATTCGGGATGGAGGTGTTTATCGCATTCCGTATGATGATGATGCTTGCGTGTGAAATGTTGTGATTTCGTACCGTTATACGTTACATAGGCGGAGGGAAGGGGGTGGGATGCAAGCGATTTCTCCATAACAAATGTAACCAATGTCTCCATAACGCTCTGCCCTGTCATCTTGTACCGTTATATGTTACGTGGGGAAAGGGGGTGCAAGCGATTTCACCAACCATAAGACCTGTAACCAATGTCTCCATACCACTCTGCCCTTTCATCTTGTACCGTTATATACGTTAAATATGGGTGGGGGTGCAAGCGATTTCACCAACCATAAGACCTGTAACCAATGTCTCCATACCACTCTGCCCTTTCATCTTGTACCGTTATATACGTTAAATAGAGTGGGGAATTGAAGCGATTTCACCATAAGACCTGTAACCAATGTCTCCTACCGTCTGCCTGCTTTCGGGATAAGTTTATACGTTACATAGAGGATGCAAGAATTTCTCCATACGCTTTAACCTGTCATTTCGTTCCTTATACGTCTACATTGAGGTTAATCAATTTCTCCATACCTGACTTTATCTCTGTCATTTGTAACGTTATACGTTACATAGGGATGGGGTGCAAGCGATTTCACCATAAGACCTGTAACTAATGTCTCCATACCACTCTGCCCTTTCATCTTGTACCGTTATATACGTTAAATATGGTGGGGGTGCAAGCGATTTCACCATAAGACCTGTAACCAATGTCTCCATACCGCTCTGCCCTGTCATTTCGTACAGTTATACGTTACATAGAGGATGCAAGCAATTTCTCCATACCGCTTTAACCTGTCATTTCGTTCCATTATACGTTACATTGAGAGTTAATCAATTTCTCCATACCGCTTTATCCTGTCATATTGTAACGTTATACGTTACATAGGGGATGGGGGGGTGCAAGCGATTTCACCATAAGACCTGTAACTAATGTCTCCATACCACTCTGCCCTTTCATCTTGTACCGTTATACGTTACATAGGGATCAAGCAATTTCTCCATACCGCTCTATCCTGTCATCTTGTACCGTTATATGTTACATAAGGTAACCATCTATCTCTTAGGCTTCCTTCTATCCATCTATCTCTTGGTCTTCCTTCTATCCATCTCTTGGTCTTCCTTCTATCCATCTATCTCTTAGTCTTCCTTCTATCCATCTATCTCTTGATCTTCCTTCTATCCATCTATCTCTTGATCTTCCTTCTATCCATCTATCTCTTGATCTTCCTTCTATCCATCTATCTCTTGATCTTCCTTCTATCCATCTGTCTCTTGGTCTTCCTTCTATCCATCTCTCTCTTAGTCTTCCTTCTATCCATCTATCTCTTGATCTTCCTTCTATCCATCTATCTCTTGGTCTTACTTCTATCCATCTATCTCTTGGTCTTACTTCTATCCATCTATCTCTTGATCTTCCTTCTATCCATCTATCTCTTGATCTTCCTTCTATCCATCTCTCTCTTGATCTTCCTTCTATCCATCTATCTCTTGATCTCCCTTCTATCCATCTGTCTCTTGGTCTTACTTCTATCCATCTATCTCTTGATCTTCCTTCTATCCATCTATCTCTTGATCTTCCTTCTATCCATCTATCTCTTGATCTTCCTTCTATCCATCTATCTCTTGGTCTTACTTATATCCATCTATCTCTTAGTCTTCCTTTTATCCATCTATCTCTTGATCTTCCTTCTATCCATCTATCTCTTGATCTTCCTTCTATCCATCTATCTCTGATCTTCCTTCTATCCATCTATCTCTTAGCTTACTTCTATCCATCTATCTCTTGATCTTCCTTCTATCCATCTATCTCTTGATCTTCCTTCTATCCATCTATCTCTTGGTCTACTTCATCCATCTATCTCTTGATCTTCCTTCTATCCATCTATCTCTTAGTCTTACTTCTATCCATCTATCTCTTGATCTTCCTTCTATCCATCTATCTCTTGATCTTCCTTCTATCCATATATCTCTTAGTCTTACTTCTATCCATCTATCTCTTGGTCTTACTTCTATCCATCTATCTCTTGATCTTCCTTCTATCCATCTATCTCTTAGTCTTACTTCTATCCATCTATCTCTTGGTCTTACTTCTATCCATCTATCTCTTGGTCTTCCTTCTATCCATCTATCTCTTTGATCTTCTTCTATCCATCTATCTCTTGTCTTACTTCTATCCATCTATCTCTTAGTCTTACTTCTATCCATCTATCTCTTGATCTTCCTTCTATCCATCTATCTCTTAGTCTTACTTCTATCCATCTATCTCTTGGTCTTACTTCTATCCATCTATCTCTTGATCTTCCTTCTATCCATCTATCTCTTGGTCTTACTTCTATCCATCTATCTCTTGATCTTCCTTCTATCCATCTATCTCTTAGTCTTACTTCTATCCATCTATCTCTTGATCTTCCTTCTATCCATCTATCTCTTGCTCTTCCTTCTATCCATCTATCTCTTGGTCTTACTTCTATCCATCTATCTCTTGGTCTTCCTTCTATCCATCTATCTCTTGGTCTTCCTTCTATCCATCTATCTCTTAGTCTTACTTCTATCCATCTATCTCTTAGTCTTACTTCTATCCATCTATCTCTTGATCTTCCTTCTATCCATCTATCTCTTGGTCTTCCTTCTATCCATCTATCTCTTAGTCTTACTTCTATCCATCTATCTCTTGGTCTTCCTTCTATCCATCTGTCTCTTGGTCTTCCTTCTATCCATCTATCTCTTGGTCTTACTTCTATCGATCTATCTCTTGATCTTCCTTCTATCCATCTGTCTCTTGGTCTTCCTTCTATCCATCTGTTTCTTGGCCTTCCTTCTATCTATCTATCTCTTGGTCTTACTTCTATCCATCTCTTGATCTTCCTTCTATCCATCTGTCTCTTGGTCTTCCTTCTATCCATCTATCTCGTGACAACTAGTTTACTCTGAACTGACATTGTTAACCCTTTCACTCTCCAGACCCTATATACAGGCTCACATTATTTCCAAGATAACACAAAGACAGTATTTTGGCTAACTTAGTTAGTATACATTGTATAGTAAATGCAACCAGAGCGAAAATAAATTACGGAGTGCAAGGGTTAATGAATGACATTTGTACATATTCTTAAAATTCATATTTTTAACTCGTACAATACCTAAAGTCACATTTGCAGAACCAATTCTCCAAAAAAGCCACTTTACGTGCAAAGATTAATTTAATGTATTTCTTGTATATCCTTCTTTCTTCTCTTCTTGAATCCAGTTTTGTCTCACAGCGCCAGGATATGAAGAGATTTCTAGAACAGGATTTGTGTGTGCGCTTCTTAAATAGTGTTTTTCTCCACCTCTGGTATTTCTGAGTTTCATCTTTTGCGTGGACGGCCTTTTGGTTTGTATTCACTTTATCGGGGTAGCATTGTTCTTTGAGGCGTAATCTTCGTTTGTGGCTGGCCCATTCAATTTGTTGTTTCTGGTTGTTTATGAACGACATACCAAATATGCTAAGAGATTGATTAATCAATATCGAACTGGCGTGTTGGGCAGCTGGATGCTGCTTGATTTGTTGAGGGGGAGATAGGAGCACATATGGACGTGTCCGGAGTGCTACAATGATAGTCCTCATATAACTGATAACTGGACAGGCAACAGTCCGGCAGATTGGGTATTCATGGCAAGAAACAGATCTTGGAGTTTCATTAGCAGCAAAATTTGATACCGCGACTATCTATCTATCCATCCATCCATCCATCCATCCATCTATCTATATATCTATATATCCATCCATCTATCTATCTATCTATCTATCTATCTAATTAATCTATCTATCTATCTGTCTGTCTGTCTGTCTGCCTGCCTGCCTGCCTGTCTGCCTGCCTGCCTGCCTGCCTGCCTGCCTGTCTGCCTGCCTGTCTGTCTGTCTGTCTATTCTCTAATCCTGTTTACCTTTCAGCGTCAGGTCGAAAAAGGAGACACCTGGTGCGAGCCTCTCTATGCACCTTGTTTTTCTTTCTCTTCTCCAATTCTGGTTTGCCTCACAACTTCAGGGTAAGAAGAGTTTTCTAGCACGGGCTTTTGTGTGCGCTTCATAAATAGTGTCTTTCCTCGCTTCTGTTATCTCTGATGTCCACCTTTTCGTGGCTGGTCTTTTGCTTTGTATTGTTAACGTAATGGGGGTGTCCATGCACACTCGATAATAAAAGCCAATGCTGTCGTTCAGAATTCATACATATATTTATTTGACGATGTTAATCATGACGACAAAAACACGCCTGTCTCATCTCAAGGGTTCAATCTTAGTCACCTTGTTTACTAAAAGAATGTTGCTAATCCGTCACTACACAGCTACGTAAAAACGCCATTGTCTCGTTGTTATGTGTTGCGCCTCTGCTTAGAGAGTGCAACACATAGTCTCAACTATTAAATATCCAATTATACTACCTATCTATCTGACTAACTGTCCATTCCTCCACTGCCATCTGGGGAACTATGACACCCCCCCTGGAGACCTCGCCGTCGCCCTGACGGCGAAATCCCCAAAAATCGCACAGGTAGTGTCCAATAGGGTTATTAGAGTGGTGAGAGCTGAAAGGGAACTAGTCACCTCACGTGATAAACGTGGCTCCACAACAACTAACTATAACAGCCAACCACGGTCGAAAAGAAAAAGAAAATCCTGACGGGATCTCAGGAAGACCCAGTTGAACGAGCTAAATGGGAACTAGTCACCACACGTCGTTGGACGTGACTCATCAACTGGCCATAGGTGACCATGGCTAACTTCAACAGTAAACCCTCTGTGCTCTTGTGCTGAAACCATGTAATATAGAAATTAATCAGCATTACATAAATTAATGGGAAAAATATGCGCCGTATGTCTACGACGGCGACCCAACAGCATAACACTTGGCCAATGTGAGGTGGCTGCACTGAGACATCCTATCCTCACATGCTGTAGGATGGGTTTGATGGCAGCTTGCATCAGTATGTCACTATCACTATGTCATTCTTCGCCTGTCAGAGTCTTGTCATACTATCTGAAATCTCAAACAAAAAAACAAGTTACTAACTGAATATTGTATTAAAACATATCTTTATACTATCCAAATTACCAACAGTATCTGACCTCGGTGAGGAAATAATAACAAACTCCCGATTCCAGTGGAATGAACAATCTCTCAAAATATTCAATATATTACAAAAAAAACCTACATAATGTTCGTCCAACAACATTATAAGACCTCCACGAGGTATTATTAACCATCCCCCAACCCAGGGAATGAATGAGCTTCATCCATTGTATGCAGTATCCATTGTATCGGAGCAGCATTGCTCTCTGTTATTCACTGCCTGTTTGGTAATCTGCTTATGTGGCCGAACCATTTAATTTGTTGTTTCTTGATGAAGTCTAGTACTGATGTTGTACCCTCTATTTTCCGGATATCTTCATTTCTAAACCGGTCTCTTCTTGTTACTCCCAGCATTCTTCGTAGACACTTCATCTCTGTCGTGACTAGTTGTCTTCTGTCATTTAATGTCAGTGTCCAGATACGGAGACAGAAATAATTAATTGATTGAAAATTATTCTAGTGTTTGCACAATTTCCCTGTCAGAAAAAATAAAACGCCAAACAGCCAGATTTACAAGTTACATCCTGGTCACTGTTCTTCTTACTATTGACATATCTTGTGTAATCATGGCCGGAGTTTTCGAACAATGTTTGTTCAGTCATAAATAAATATGTACATCAGGAGAGCTCTGGTTTAGTCAAGTCTAAAAAAGGGTTTATGGGTCAAGGATTTATTTCATTTCATTGGGTTTTCCCATATATTTTCTTCCCTGTGGGGAGAAATTACACGTCACTTGTAGAAAGCGTTGCATAAAGCACAGACTATGTAGCTCCAGCAACGATACTAGGAGCTCAGAAACAAATTGCACACGTGACTCGGAACAAGTAGCCTTTTATAGCCATTGCCTCTTCCAAGGCTCCCACAAGACAGCGGGGCTATTTGCTCATAGCTGGGAGTCTGGTTCTTGGATCTATCTAGTGTCTGTTCCCAGGTGGAAGATGGAGTTGGCTGTCCACTCTTGCCGTTAAGCGTAGGGATGGGAGCTTTAATTTGCGTTCTAGGGCTAGATGAGTCGCGGTTGTTGTGAAATCCGTGTTTATGTAGTGTGGTCTTGATATTGTCTATCCATCTTTTTTTTGGTCTTCACTTAGCTCTAGAACCCGATCTTTTTATTGTATGCTGTTATTGGTGGTTAGTTGTATTTCATTCTCATTAAATGTCCAAACCACTGCATTTGTTATCTTTCGATATATTCGGTGCGTGAAGTTATGCCCACTCTGCTTCTAATGTCCTCATTTCGTAATCTGTCTTTCTGGTGACTCCCCTGCCATTCTAAAGCATTATACAGGGTGTTCAAGATAATTGCAGCCCGTGAATGGAGCTAATCTGGCATATATGTATGGAAATGGGAAGGTTCGGTTATGACGTAGTATAGGTCAAGGTTGTGTGACGGTGTGTAATTGTAGTGCGGGAAGGGCGATGAACAAATGTGACGTACGACGAGCTAGTCAGAACCGGTTTAAATAGTAAATAAACACAACTCAAAATTATACCTGGCAACTTTCGAATTGTCAATGGGGCTGCAATTATCTTGAACACCCTGTATATCTCAAGAAAGGTTCTTGGGTATCAGGGTAAATCCACTCATATTACAAGTCTGGGGGGCCAGACTTCCAGCGATATTTTTGGCAGGTTTACACCCCATAGGACAATATTTTTTTTATAAAAACTGACCTAGTGGAGTAGTAATATTATCATCATCAGTAGCTTGTTTCATCCATTAACTTGGCTCCATGACAGCAGTCTTGAAAAACTCTCTGTTCTGTGCAAGTTGACCGACGTCAGCAGCAGTCATTCTCAGATCGTCAATAACATCTTGCATCCATCGTCTTCTAGGTCTTCCTCTCATTCTTCCAGGCACCATTCCTTCAAAATTATCTTTTCTAATTAGTAATGATAATACTAATGATAATACTAATGATAATACTAATGATAATACTTATGATAATGTTAGTAAAGGAATATTAACAGTCTTCTTCTTCTTCACCGTTCAATTCCCAACGGAGCACAGGTCTTCAACAAACTTCTTCCAGCTCTTCCTCTCTCCTGCCATCCCTTCCAATTCTTTCCATGTTTTACCTATCCTTTTCATATCCGTTTCCATCTCTCTTCTCCTTGTATGTCTAGGCATTCCCCTACTCCTCTTTCCCTGCGGGTTCCAAAACATTGCCTGTCTTGCAATGCTTCCAGTCGGTCTTCTCAATGTTTGTAACCCCCACGTCTCTTCCTAAGCTCTTTCTCCATTGATATCTGCTTAGTTCGTCCTCTGAGTTCTTCATTTATAATCTTATCATACCATCTCAGTTCCTCTATTCTACGTAAACATCCATTTATGAATAGTAATATTACTAACAGATAATAACAGGTAAAAAAAAAAAAATTGTTCTTATTTGACGTTCAATTTTTTTTAATAATGTGTCTACGAAAAACACCAGACACATACTGTTGTGATTAGAAACATTTTTGTCTTGATAGTCTTCTTTCTTCTTCTGCGTTCTCACTAGATTAGGATTTCGGATTCTCTAATAAATGCAGCCGTCTGTCTCAGATTATCAGCCACTCCATACAGTTTGTCTTCTGCGTTCTCACTAGATTGGGATTTCGGATTCTCTAATAAAGGCAGCCGTCTGCCTCAGATTATCAGCCATGCCACACAGTTTGTCTTCTGCGTTCTCACTAGATTGGATTTCGGATTCTCTAATAAAGGCAGCCGTCTGTCTCAGATTATCAGCCACGCAATACAGTTTGTCTTCTGCGTTTTCACTAGATTAGGATTTCGGATTCTCTAATAAAGGCAGCCGTCTGTCTCAGATTATCAGCCCATACAGTTTGTCTTCTGCGTTCTCACTAGATTGGGATTTCGGATTCTCTAATAAAGGCAGCCATCTGCCTCAGATTATCAGCCACGCCATACAGTTTGTCTTCTGCGTTCTCACTAGATTGGATTTCGGATTCTCTAATAAAGGCAGCCGTCCGCCTCAGATTATCAGCCACGCCATACAGTTTGTCTTCTGCGTTCTCACTAGATTAGGATTTCTGATTCTCTAATAAAGGCAGCCGTCTCTCTCAGATTATCAGCCACTCCATACAGTTTGTCTTCTGCGTTCTCACTAGATTGGGATTTCGGATTCTCTAATAAAGGCAGCCGTCTGCCTCAGATTATCAGCCATGCCAACAGTTTGTCTTCTGCGTTTCACTAGATTAGGATTTCGGATTCTCTAATAAAGGCAGCCGTCTGTCTCAGATTATCAGCCCCGCCATACAGTTTGTCTTCTGCGTTTTCACTAGATTAGGATTTCGGATTCTCTAATAAAGGCAGCCGTCTGTCTCAGATTATCGGCCGCGTCATACAGTTTGTCTTCTGCGTTCTCACTAGATTGGGATTTCGGATTCTCTAATAAAGGCAGCCATCTGCCTCAGATTATCAGCCAGTCATACAGTTTGTCTTCTGCGTTTCTCACTAGATTAGATTTCGGATTCTCTAATAAAGGCAGCCGTCTGTCTCAGATTATCGGCCGCGTCATACAGTTTGTCTTCTGCGTTCTCACTAGATTGGGATTTCGGATTCTCTAATAAAGGCAGCCATCTGCCTCAGATTATCAGCCACGCCATACAGTTTGTCTTCTGCGTTCTCACTAGATTGGGATTTAGGATTCTCTAATAAAGCAGCCGTCCGCTCAGATTATCAGCCACGCCATACAGTTTGTCTTCTGCGTTCTCACTAGATTAGCATTTCGGATTCTCTAATAAAGGCAGCCGTCTGCCTCAGATTATCAGCCACGCCATACAGTTTGTCTTGGACGCTAGTGTAAGTGGACCACCTCTTTCTTCTCAAGTCTGCATACTGGGGGCAGTTTTATAGGATATAATTCCTATGATTTCTGATTCCCCGTTTGTACCAGCCTCTTCCAGCATTAAGTTTGGCCACCCTCGTGATGGTAGGTCTGACATTCTTACTGTGTGGCTAAGTCTCCGATGCAGATTGGCCACTGGAGAGTCCAGTATCTCTTTCCTAGGCCTATCGTTGAGCCTTCTCTGATGATGGTTCTACGCAGAGTCTCTTGGTCTTCCTCGTTTTCTTTTTCCCTCTGGTGTCCATATGGGGGATTGGTAAGGGAGTCTTCTCTCATCCATTCTAAGTGTGTGACCGATGTAGTTCCAGCGGCGCTTTCTTATAAAATTTGATACATTTTCTTGCTTGGTCTCTTGTCTTATTTGTGTATTAGTTCTGAAATCTGACCATTTGAGGTTCAGTATTCTTCTAAGACATTTATTCTCAAAGTTATCTAATTTTCTTTCTAGAGCTTTTGTTGCTTTCCAACTCTCGCATCCATAAGTTAATACTGGAATCACACAAGAGTTAAAATCTTTAATTTTAAGTGCTTGCTGAGTGAATTGGACTTCCATATATTTGACAATTAACGATGTACCAAACATAATATTAAATATAACCACATTTGTTCTACTTTATTTAGGAATTATGTTTTCTTCCAATATATATCTGTTTATCTCCCTTTGTATATGTCAATTTATCTCCCATTGTATATGTCAATTTATCTCCCATTGTATGTGTTAATTTATCTCCCATTGTATGTGTAAATTTATCTCCCATTGTATATGTAAATTTATCTCCCATTGTATATGTAAATTTATCTCCCATTGTATATGTAAATTTATCTCCCATTGTATATGTAAATTTATCTCCCATTGTATATGTAAATTTATCTCCCATTGTATATGTAAATTTATCTCCCATTGTATATGTAAATTTATCTCCCATTGTATATGTAAATTTATCTCCCATTGTATATGTAAATTTATCTCCTATTGTATTGTAAATTTATCTCCCATTGTATATGTAAAGTTATCTCCCATTGTTTATGTAAATTTATCTCCCATTGTATATGTAAATTTATCTCCCATTGTATATTTAATTTATCTCCCATTGTATATTTAATTTATCTCCCATTGTATGTTTAATTTATCTCCCATTGTATGTTTAATTTATCTCCCATTGTGAATGCTTCTTTTCTTCAATCTTATTCTTTATCCTTTTTTTTTGTTTTTTATTTTATTAATCCGGTTTTTATCCAAATTTATTTCTCGCGTTCACGTAATTTAAATTTTTATTTTTTTTCAAATTATTTTCTCTTACGCTCTCTGTATTTATGTATTTCAATCTGTCTAATTCTTTTCATTTTTTTTTTATTTGTACATTTCTTTTATCTTTTTATCTAATTCCTCTGTCTTGTATCTTCCATTCTCACGCAATTTATTCAGTAATCTCCAATAGTTATCGCCCCTCATTTCCAGGGGAGATAAATACAAAATCCCAGGATGGCGCCATTGTGAAGTGATGAAGGGTGTGATGTCTAAGGTGCTACCGAACATGTGATTAATCTTGGGGCGACGGGGGGATATCTTGAGGCAGATTTAGTGTGGAAGGATAAATTACCATGCAGCCACATAAACCCACATATATACGTCTGTAATATATGCATCTACGACAATACCGGATTCTTCGAAAGGAGTTAATTTTTTTAAATGTTGTTGGCTACATGCTTTGATATAACCAAAAAATGATTCACCTTAGGTTAAAGCAGCGTGTCTCGGATTAAGGAGGCCCTAATCCCCTACTTAACAAACAAACAATAAATAAACACATTTTCAGTATTTTTTATAGTTCATAGTTCATATGTACGGTTCCAACTTCACTGCAACGGGTCATCCCATAATTGCTCAGTTCCTGTTCCAAAGAAAATCACACGAAATGCTAACAACTGTAAAATGTATCTTGTGTGAATTAATTCCAGAAAGAAACAGCAGTGTACCCGCCACAAAAGCAACCTGCACGCATAAATGCATATTACCGTCGTTAAAGTTGCAACACAAAACTATTCCTCACCTTTAATTGCAATTCGTGTCGAAGGGAACATCAATCACGAAAAAATCCAGCTTTCTGCACCAGCAAATAACTGCATACGACAGATTCGAGTTTGTTCGTCATAACCGCCGTCCGCCATTTTCTGAATACACACAACAAACGCACGGTTGACACAGCAAAAGCATTCCATGTAACATTCATAGCTCACAGCGTTGCTCAAGCACTAACTCAGTAGCTTGCAAACAAACGTAAAATACCCTGACCAAACATGAGTGAAATGCGCTAGCAAATCGTGTCCAGAATCAAACAGTTCTGATTCTGAATGACCCTCCTGCATTCCGCCATTGCTGGCAAGATTTGTTCAGTATCTTTATTATTTTTTGTCTGCATGGCGAAGTGGTCAGGAAGTTTGTTTATCGTTCTGACGGTCGTGGGTTGCCCGCCTGCCCAGCGTGTTCGTAACGCGTTGAACAACGAGTGACAAGCCCCTGAGGTGGTTCAATTCAGGTTGGCAGAAAAGCCACATGTTCTCCAGATTTCGGTGTTCGTGGCACCGAACCAAAGGGTTATGATAACCATGGCACCGAGCCGAGAGCTGAAAGCTAAAAGGGTTCTTGTTCGGAAAAAGAAAAAAATATTGTGGTTATTTATTCTTCTTCTTTGCGTTCAACCAATTTCAATCACTCTTTGTGATATGTTTAATCTTTGCCAAGAACGTGTATACGTTGCACATTGGTTTGGTAGGCCCCTAAATGCATAGACTTCTACACGTTTAGGACATGTGCATCCGATTTCAGCCAAACCGCCTTAATCGCCTCTTACAACATGTGTGACAGGTAACAGTGGTTCTATTCTTTACACCTCAACTTTGGGGCCCCGTAACCACTTGGTTGTGTGAAGCATGGACATTTAATAAATCAGTGGAAAAATATATATGTGCTTTCGAATATAAGTGTTACAGAAGAGTCCTCCGTATATCTTGGACAGAAAAGAGAACAAATAGATTTATCCAGAAAGAACTCAGAATCAAAGAAAATTGGCTGATGCTACAAATAAGAAAGAGAACAACTGAGATATTTTGGACATTTAAAAAGACATGAAGGGCTGGAGAAGACCATCATGGAAGGAAGCATACCGGCAAAGAGAAGAAGAGAAAGACCACGGAGAAGATGGATTCAGGGTGCAACTGATAGTTTGAACATGACGGCTGCAGTGGCAGAACATCTGGCCTATGAGAGAGAGAATTCCGGAGGACTGTTGGGGTGGCAAAGTTCTGCTCAGGACAAGCTATTTGATGATGATGATGAACCACTCGGGTGGGTTGTATGTTCAATTCCGGACCGAGTGAAATGAGTAATTTTCCCATGAAATCCTTAGGATTATTGACGGAGCTAAGAAGCTCGTGCTTTGTGCTACTCTCTCAATAGATGGTGTGACATTTCTTCCGACAGGGGCGGAAACAAATAGGGAAAACCGGTACAATGAAACAGTCGTTCGCTTTTTTATTATTTCTGGTCACTTTACGTGAACATCTTATTTTGTTTCAGGGATATAATCTTAGTTTTTATTATGTTCATTTCCCGTATTGCCGTGACCATCAAGGGAAGCAAAGAATAGTGATACTGCGACCTACGAGGCATGTCGTTAAGGGTTGCCCGTCTGCCCAGCGTGTTCGTAGCGCGTTGACTAGGTGACTATCCTTTGTGTGTGCGGGTTTAATTCAGCGGGATGGCAGAAAAAGATTCCCCAGATTTACGGTGTTCGTGGCACCGAACCGAAGGTTACGATGTCCATGGCACCGAGCCGAAGAACTGAAAAGTTCAAGTGCTTCTGGATCGGGGAAAAAAAAATGTCGTTAGAGGCGACTGAGGTAGGGGCATAGGGAAGCTACCCTAGTAAATAAAAGCGTCGCAGAAATCGAATAACTGGCATTACGTACAATCGCTTTTAGGCTAGGATCACATACACATCCCAAAGAGTGGTTTACCAAGTTGTCGATATGGAGCGTTAGAAAAAGAAGAAGATTATGTTCATAAAAAAGCTGTAATCTTTAATTCGATTGTTTTAATTTACGAAACAATTAATTCTTTTAATCCCTTGTTATTATTTGAAAGGAGATTTTTGAAAACATAATTCTAGAAAAATGAAAAACTTGAACTATAAACCTCTACTTATTTGGGGATAACTTGTGGATGAATAAAGGCTTGAGAGGGATCTCTGCTACGCAGAGATTAAGTACTCGCATCTCGTTTCAAAAGGTCTCGGTTCGCTTCCTCGTGGAGCCATCCGGATATTTTTCCAGAGATCACTGATCTCAGTGTAGGTGAGATCGTGTTCCTAGTCATATCGCAGACGGATGATAAAACTTAGGTCCCGTTTTGAGCACGTAACTAAAGCCTTGGCAGTTCAAAATCGAGAACAGCAGGCTGGAGAGCAGCTACCCGGGCAAAATTCATTAAAAGATCAAAATAATAAAATTCCTCTAAATAATTTTACCATATTCTAAATTACATTGATTACCCTTGCCGGTGCATCAGAGTTTGTGCACTGTCGCTGAGATCTTCATGTGTAAGAAAGATATCAAAGCACACATGGTTACTCACCAAAGTGCAATGATGATGATCTTATCTATCAATTATTCAATCAATCAAGGCTAGTGAAAATAGGTTTTTTTTCTATTTTAGAAAGTAGTTTTCAGTTTCAGTTTGGAATATCTTCATTGCACTCCGGACACGTCCATAGGTGCTTCGATCTCCTTCGCAGTATCTCCAACAGCGCCAGCGACTAACCGTACCAGTTCGATGTATCTGTTGTTCTGTTCTTTTCTCATCATCATCATCATCAAGTTGCTTGTCCTCAGCAGACTTTTTCACTCCACCAGTTCTTCAGAATTTCTCTCTCTCGTAGGCCAGATGTTCCCTCTCTGCAGCTGTCATGTTCAAACCATCAGTTACATCCTGAATCCATCTTCTCCTGGTCTTCCTCTTCTCCTCTTTGCCGGTACGCCTCCTTCCATGATGGTCTTCTCCAGCCTATGTTCTTTTTATATGTTCAAAATATCTAAATTTTCTCTTTCTTATTTGTAGCATCAGCCAGTTTTCTTTGATTTTGAGTTCTTTCTGGATAGATCTATTTGTTCTCTTCCCAAGATGTACAGGGACTCTTCTGTAACACTAAATTCAAAAGCACATATGTATTTTTCACTGCCTTGTTCTATTTTGGCCACTCCAATCTTCAATCCAAGTTCTTGCAATCTAGCAGTTGACGTAGATTGATTAAAATGAAAATCTTCTTTACGGTCACACTCAATGAGGGCGTTCAGAATGTCAGCTATATCCATTGGCTGATCCGCCTGATATAGCAGGCAGCCAGCCTGTCTCTCTCATAGCCAACGACACTCATGTGCCCATGAACGAAGATGAACTAAATCTACTAAATCAAGGTGTACAGTACCTCAGGATGATGATTTACCACTTGTTAACCACTCTTCTTGATTTGTATGTAATCCAAGCCTAATCGCGATTGTGTGTTTTGCTCGTTATGCGCCTAAAAGTTGGCCAACACATTCGCTTTTCGCTTTTTTTAATAGGGTAGCTTCCATATGTCCTTACCTTAGTCCCCTCTTACGACATGCCTTGTAGGTCACAGTGTTACTATTCTTTGAGGGTCCATGCACCCCATAGGTGAGACACCATTTAAAAAATTAAAAAAGCAAGTCAAACGTGTGCCATAATCAACAAAATCTGGAAAACCAAATTATGAAATCTTAAAACAAAACTGAAATTATGTAGAAGCTGTGTCCTGGGAGTGTTATTATAAATTAGTGAATGCTGGAAAATAACACGCAATATTAACACAAGTTGGAGATATTCCAAAATAAATGTTTAAGAATTCTGCAAATTTTCTGGCCAAGCATGAAAGCAAATTGAAAGCTTTTATCTTTTTGTTCTTCGTTTGCACGCTATCATTTCAGGCGTAGTTTTTACGACTTACTTCACTTTGATTTCATCTGTGTGTTGTCGGGGCTTGTAAGGGGAATAATAGTAACTCTACGACCTATAATGCTTGCTATAAGAGACGTATAAGGTAGGTGCCTAGAGAAGCTACCCTATTAAATAAAAAGCGTGGCAGAGATCGAATGTGCTAGTCTAATTGTAGATACATAACTGACACAACGTACAATCGCTCTTAGGCTCGGATCACAAGGAATGGTTAACAAGTGGTTGATATGAAGCGCTGGAAGAAGAAGAAGAAGAGGAAAACCTTTTTTTAGACTATATTAACTAAACAGTCTTACTTGCTTATATTATCTTCTAACTCACCCACCCTACCACCCACCAAACATCTTCCACATTTTGGTTACGCCCACAAACATCTTACAAACAGCCATCCATCATTATGTATTCTCCCTTGTATAATAACATTAAAATCTTCAAAAGCATCGTTCCTGGAAACCACGTAATTCGCCACAGATAGCTTTCATTACATACACTCAAGAACTCGCCCGCAGTCAACTCTCAACCATGTGCAAGTCTACTCTGACCTGAAGATAACATCTAAATTCTCGTACTCCCACAACCTTTACATCTCTTAAGTTACATCCTTAAGTTACATCCTGAAGTTACATCCTTAAGTTACCTGCAGGCATGTTAACGTGATATTTCTTCAATATTTCTGGTTCTCTACATCAATCAGAAATGTCATATTAATATTAACATGACTGGTTTGTATAATAGATTCCAGATGGAGAGCTCTTTAGCGAAGTGGCTAAACAGTTTGCTCTGCATTCTTAAGGCCGTGGGTGTAAATCTGGACTTTTCGTTCGATTGAATGCATTTCTTACGGAGTTCTAGTTTTATATATGTATTTGGTACCTTGCGACCTCATGGACTCAACGTACTACATTCCTATGCTTCTTAGTACTTTCTCTTATCATGCTCTATGTTATATATGTGTATGTGTTCAATGTATATATGTTATATATACAGTGGCGGATCGTGATCATTTTTGTTGGTGGGGCCAGACAGATATTTACGGAAAACTCATGGTTTCGGTTAGGATATATTTTAATGTATAAAATAATAAATACACGTTACACCTTATTTTTGGCAGGGCCCGGCCCCACTGGCCCTTAATGACGAGCCGCCACTGTGTGTATATATATATTTGATTTGTATTGTTTATCTTCTTTTTTTTCAACTTCTAGTTTTTTACATTCATTTCGTTATTTGTTTTTAGTCACAGATTTTCATTATAGAGCCGTTAGGAATTTCTTGTCTGATTCTGTATGTTCTGTGGCGTGTGAGAAGTGAATTTCTTCACTTTTCATGCATCCTGTAGAAGGCATAAGGCATGCAGCCAGTCCCTCAGCCCCCAGGTGGCTGACCAGACAGTTTAGCTTAGTGTAGCTTATATACTTTATTAGCAGACAGTAGTATTGCGCGCTAAATATGCATGTGTTTAACATAAGCAAGAGTGGCAATACTGGACGAGACCTGACGTAGCAAAACCAAGGTGTAGTGACGGCGTAGTAACGAAAGGAAGAAAGATAAACAATGGACACGGACAGACGTGTGTTAATGTGTCTGCCGTTATAAACCTCAATAAAGATGAAAGAACTTAATTGAATCCTGTTTGTTCGCTATATCGTATTGTCTCGAGTTTTAGTATGTAAGGAACACCATCCTATAAAATCAAAGGACCACATTGAACACAAAAGGACAGGGTTCTGTCGCCAAGGACATTGTACTACCAAATTGCATGAGATAGGACATTGTGATACTAACACTACAAGAAAGAGATATATGAAGGCATTTATAAGACGTTCCTGTGTGTTTTTATACAACCAGGCCTCCCCTTCAACCACTACGTCCCTCGTCGTAACTACAACAATCCTTTGCTTGATAAAGGCCTTTTTGTTGAAATGTTGCTGTGTATTATTATTATTTTTTTATTTTATAAAACTGTATTTCACCATTGCTACATAGTTTTACTATTTCATTAGAAACGTTTGTATTTAGTCGTCCATTTTTGTGGGTTTTTTTAAATTTGTCACTCCTGTTGTTCGTTTGCTTGATTTTGTTAACATTGCTGTATTTTGTCATTGTTTTTGTAATTTGTAAAACTTACAGTACTTTGTAATTACGTGTTTTGCCAATCAAATAGTTTTATCTATTTTGTGAATATTTCGACATAGTTTTACTGCAGTCTTCCCTTATATCCATAATACTGAAATATAAGATTTTTCAGGAGCTACGGACTTCATGCTTTATTTAGCACTATCTGCAGCTTGCGCGCGGTTTCTTTGGAGAATTACCGAGATTTATGGGTAATCCCGGTTGAATGTAACCAATGATTCGTCTTATTAAATTCCGGAAGACTACATGGGTGTCAGTCAAGTAGTAACATGTCCCTTGCGGAACGTCGTTTTCATCACATCCTGCCTGGAAAACTCTCCTGTCTCTAGCAAATTCTCCCGCCTCTTCCATTGTCATGTTCAATGTTTCTTTGATATCTTGCTGCCACCTTCGTTCTGGTCGTTCTATGCATCTTGTGTAAAATTGCAATACAACTTACAATGTTCTCATCATTGTCACATAGCTTGTCCTGAGCAGAACTTTGCCACCCCAACAATCCTCCGGAATTTATCTTTCTCATAGGCAAGATGTCCTGCCTCTGCAGCCGTCATGTTCAAACCATCAGTTACATCCTGAATCCATCTTCTCCGTGGTCTTCCTCTTCTTTTCTTTGCTCTAGCAGTCATATATAAATATCAGCTTCCTCTCAACGGGAATTCCTGATTTTCTGACTGAACTAGAAAGGCCTATGTTACAGCAAGCCGTAACCTATCAAAGCAATCAGAAACATTTATTATGTATGAGGTATTTTGTAGGTGTTTCGGTATTCAGAAAGTGTGCGTGCCTCGAGTCTTACACCTTCACTAATTTAGAATGTATTGCTAATTGTATAAACATTTTCAGGCTTCGTATTCCGCTGTTTCAGCTGATTTCTTTCACTTTTCTTGCATGTGTTTTCACTTTTCTTTACATGTCACTTTGTTCTGTTCTTTCCTTGTGTAACGTATCCCTATGTCTATGCTTCTATCTTGTCTATCGCTTATTCTCTCGTTGTGTTTTTGTGTTCGTTTCTTTCTGTCTAGCTGTAATGTCTAAAGCTTCTCTTTCTCTCTCTTTTGTCTCTCTCTCTCTCTTTCTATCGCTCTTTCGTCTTTTCTCTCTTTTCCTCTATTTCGTTTTCTCTCTCTCTCTCCTCTCTTTCGCTTCTTCTCTCCCTCTCTCTCTCCTCTCTTTCCTCTTCCTCTCCTCACTCTCTCTCACTCACTTTCCTCTTTTGCCTCTCAATCACTCTCTCCCTCTCTTTCGTCTTTCTCTCTCTCTTCCTCACTTTGTCTCTCTCTTTCGCTCTTCTCACAAACTATGTCTCCTATCTTTCACCTTCTCACTCTCCTCTTTGTATATGATCCGAGCCAAAGAGCGATTATGCGATTTGCCAGCTATGCGCCTACAAGTTGGTCGACACATCCGATTTCTACGATGCATTTTATTTACTAGGTAGCTTCCTAAGCCCCTACCTCATTTGCCTCTTACAGCATGCCTTGTGGGTCTCAGCATTACTATTCTATCCTCCCCTTGCGAGCCGAGACAACACACAGCCGCTTCAACTATCGACTTATCTTAACACCTTTCCTTATGCGATTACTCCAGCCACATTCAATTTGTAGATCCATTCTTCTCACCGTTTTCTTGTTTCCCATACATTTTCTCGTTTCTTTGTTCATCTGTTTATTCCTCAATCATTATTTTCTTTGATTGATTGTTAGTTTTTGTTATTATTGCTAACATAATTCATACAAAGATTGAATATGCTCAGATTGTCCCAAGAGTTTCATTTGTCTTGAAGTAAGAAGCATAATAGAAATAGATTCTGCGACTCTTGTGTGTTTGCATGGCACTGTCTGGCATCTGTTTATGTAGCGTCTTATTCAGTGGCGGCTCGTGATCTATTTTTTAGTGGGGCCAGACAGAAATTTTCGGAAAAGTCATGGTTCAATTAGGTTATATTTTAATTTATAAAATAATAAATACACGTTACACTTTATTTTGGTGGGGCCAGGCCCCACTGGTCCTTAGTGACGAGCCGCTGCTGGTCTCATTTGTATGACTATGTGTGTCCGCAGGATGTTCCTGGTCTAAGCTAACAAGCGGGATTGGGTAATCTTCATTTCTGAATTAGATTTGGTAGTTATGGCTAAGTGGTTAAGTCCTTGTCTTGCGTGCCGAATGTCGCAGGTTCGAATCTGTACCGCACTGTTCTTTTCACAAGTCCGGTTTTTTTCAGAGATCTCTATGATTGTGGGTGGAGCTACGTAGTTCGTGATTTGTACACTATTCTTCCATTACTTCTCTTTCCCTGCGGGTTCCAAAACAGTTCCTGCGTTGCAATGCTTCAGGTCGGCCTCTTAAATATGTATCCTATCTATCGTCTGCGTCTCTTCCTTAGTTCTTTCTCCACTAGTATCTGTTTAGTTCTTTCTCCACTGGTATCTGTTTAGTTCTTTCTCCACTAGTATCTGCTTAGTTCTTTCTCCACTAGTATCTGCTTAGTTCTTTCTCCACTAGTATCTGCTTAGTTCTTTCTCAACTGGTATCTGTTTAGTTCTTTCTCTACTGGTATCTGTTTAGTTCTTCTCTACTGGTATCTGTTTAGTTCTGTCTCTACTGTTATCTGCTTAGTTCTTTCTCTACTAGTATCTGCTTAGTTCTTTCTCTACTAGTATCTGTTTAGTTCTTTCTCTACTGGTATCTGTTTAGTTCTTTCTCTACTAGTATCTGTTTAGTTCTTTCTCTACTGGTATCTGCTTAGTTCTTTCTCTACTGGTATATGCTTAGTTCTTTCTCTACTAGTATCTGCTTAGTTCTTTCTACACTAGTATCTGCTTAGTTCTTTCTCTACTGGTATCTGTTTAGTTCTTTCTCTACTAGTATCTGCTTAGTTCGTTCTCTACTGGTATCTGTTTAGTTCTTTCTCTACTGGTATCTGTTTAGTTATTTCTCTACTGGTATCTACTTAGTTCTTTCTCTACTAGTATCTGTTTAGTTCTTCTCTACTGGTATCTGTTTAGTTCTTTCTCTACTGGTATCTGTTTAGTTCTTTCTCTACTGGTATCTGCTTAGTTCTTTCTCTACTAGTATCTGTTTAGTTCTTTCTCAACTGGTATATGTTTAGTTCTTTCTCTACTGGTATATGTTTAGTTCTTTCCCTACTATTATCTGTTTAGTTCTTTCTCCACTAGTATATGCTTAGTTCTTTCTCCACTAGTATCTGCTTAGTTCTTTCTCTACTATTATCTGTTTAGTTCTTTCTCTACTGGTATCTGTTTAGTTCTTTCTCTACTAGTATCTGTTTAGTTCTTTCTCTACTGGTATATGTTTAGTTCTTTCTACTATTAACTGTTTAGTTCTTTCTCTACTGGTATCTGCTTAGTTCTTTCTCTACTGGTATCTGTTTAGTTCTTTCTCTACTGGTATCTGTTTAGTTCTTTTCTCCACTGGTATCTGTTTAGTTCTTTCTCTACTATTATCTGTTTAGTTCTTTCTCTACTAGTATCTGTTTAGTTCTTTCTCTACTGGTATCTGTTTAGTTCTTTCTCTACTATTATCTGTTTAGTTCTTTCTCTACTGGTATCTGTTTAGTTCTTTCTACACTAGTATCTGTTTAGTTCTTTCTCCACTATTATCTGTTTAGTTCTTTCTCTACTAGTATCTGCTTAGTTCTTTCTCTACTATTATCTGTTTAGTTCTTTCTCTACTGGTATCTGTTTAGTTCTTTCTCTACTGGTATCTGTTTAGTTCTTTCTCTACTGGTATCTGTTTAGTTCTTTCTCTACTAGTATCTGTTTAGTTCTTTTCTCACTAGTATCTGCTTAGTTCTTTTCTACTGGTATCTGCTTTGTTTTTCTCTACTGGTATCTGTTTAGTTCTTTCTTACTAGTATCTGTTTAGTTCTTTCTCCACTAGTATCTGCTTAGTTCTTTCTCTACTGGTATCTGTTTAGTTCTTTCTCTACTATTATCTGTTTAGTTCTTTCTCTACTGGTATCTGTTTAGTTCTTTCTCTACTGGTATCTGTTTAGTTCTTCTCTACTATTATCTGTTTAGTTCTTTCTCTACTGGTATCTGTTTAGTTCTTTCTCTACTAGTATATGTTTAGTTCTTTCTCTACTGGTATCTGTTTAGTTCTTTCTCTACTATTATCTGTTTAGTTCTTTCTCCACTAGTATCTGCTTAGTTCTTTCTCTACTGGTATCTGCTTAGTTCTTTCTCTACTGGTATCTGCTTAGTTCTTTCTCTACTGGTATCTGCTTAGTTCTGTCTCCAAGTTCCTCGTTCGTAATCTTATCGTACTATCCCTGTCCCTCCTATACAGTTCATATAAAGCAAAAGGTCATCGATGCAAAAGGTGGACCTTAGACATAAAATGGGTTTATGAAGAACACACAAAAGCTCGTTCTATAAATCTCTTCACATCCTGCGAAGCAAAACAGAATTCCAGAATACAACAAAAAAAGAATTTCTGCTTTTCAAAACTTCCTCCTCTCGTGTCATGATATTTTTGACTTATATTTTTATTTTCACATTCATTATTTATCAATCTTTTTTATTTCATTATCAGATTCATCTATCTCCTCTATTATTCTCTCTTTCTCTATTTTTATGTGGGTTTTTTTGTTTCTTATAAACATGTCTCCGCTTCTATCAATGATCTGCAAATGATGGTGTATGAGAATGAAATCTCTTAATCTCCCGATGCATGTAAACAAATGGGCGTTGTTTATTAACTGTGTTAATATTTATTCTTATCTGTCTGTCAGTCTATTCTTGTCTTTTCTTTTGCTAGTCTATTCTACTGTCTTCAGACTGGCATTTCCTCTGTCTGTCAGTCTATTTTTGTCTTTTCTTTTGCTAGTCTATTCTACTGTCTTCAGCCTGGCATTTCCTCTGTCTGTCAGTCTATTTTTGTCTTTTTCTTGCTAGTCTATTCTACTGTCTTCAGCCTGGCATTTCCTCTGTCTGTCAGTCTATTTTTGTCTTTTCTTTTGCTAGTCTATTCTACTGTCTTCAGCCTGGCATTTCCTCTGTCTGTCAGTCTATTTTTGTCTTTTCTTTTGCTAGTCTATTCTACTGTCTTCAGCCTGGCATTTCCTCTGTCTGTCAGTCTATTTTTGTCTTTTCTTTTGCTAGTCTATTCTACTGTCTTCAGCCTGGCATTTCCTCTGTCCGTCAGTCTATTCTTGTCTTTTCTTTTGCTAGTCTAGTCTACTGTCTTTAGCCTGGCATTTCCTCTGTCTGTCAGTCTATTTTTGTCTTTTCTTTTGCTAGTCTATTCTACTGTCTTTAGCCTGGCATTTCCTCTGTCTGTCAGTCTATTTTTGTCTTTTCTTTTGCTAGTCTATTCTACTGTCTTTAGCCTGGCATTTCCTCTGTCTGTCAGTCTATTCTTGTCTTTTCTTTTGCTAGTCTATTCTACTGTCTTCAGCATGGCATTTCCTCTTTCTGTTAATCTATTCGTCTTTTATTTTGCTAGTCTATTCTACTGTCTTCGGCCTGGCATTTCCTCTCTCTGTGAATCTTCTATTTTGCTAGTCTATTCTACTGTCTTCAGCCTGGCATTTCCTCTGTCTGTCAATCTATTCTTTTGCTAGTCTATTCTACTGTCTTCAGTCTGGCACTTCCTGCTTATCAATCTACCTTAAGGGCTTATACATCCACTTCTTTATTTGTCTTTTATTTCGTCGCAAAATTTTTTTTATAAGGGTCTCTATTGCGAAGACGGTTGCCTGCCGTTCTGAATGTTCTAGGTTTGAATCTGGACTGAGTCACATGTGAAATATTTTTTAAACAAAATCCGTGGGATTGTTGCTGGAGATGATGTTCCCGCTTTGTAGATGGCGTGCTATTTTTGCTGACAGGAACAATTGGACATATGGGTAGAACCCAGTGCAATAAAGTTAATATTTCGCCTTTATATTTCTTGGTTATGCCCTTTGTTATGTCATTTGTTATGTTCTTTGTTATGTTCTTTGTTATGCCCTTGTTATGCCCTTGTTATGTTCTTTGTTATGCCCTTGTTATGTTCTTTGTTATGCCCTTGTTATGTTCTTTGTTATGTTCTTTGTTCTTTGTTATGTTCTTTGTTATGTTCTTTGTTATGTTCTTTGTTATGTTCTTTGTTATGTCATTTGTTATGTTCTTTGTTATGTTCTTTGTTATGTTCTTTGTTATGTCATTTGTTATGTTCTTTGTTATGTTCTTTGTTATGTCATTTGTTATGTTCTTTGTTATGCTCTTTATGTTCTTTGTTATGTGCTTTGTTATTTTCTTTGTTATGCTCTTTATGTTCTTTGTTATGTGCTTTGTTATTTTCTTTGTTATGTTCTTTGTTATGTTCTTTGTTATGTTCTTTGTTATGTGCTTTGTTATTTTCTTTGTTATGTTCTTTGTTATGTTCTTTGTTATGTTCTTTGTTATGTTCTTTGTTATGTTCTTTGTTATGTGCTTTGTTATTTTCTTTGTTATGTTCTTTGTTATGTTCTTTGTTATGTTCTTTGTTATGTGCTTTGTTATTTTCTTTGTTATGTTCTTTGTTATGTTCTTTGTTATGTTCTTTGTTATGTTCTTTGTTATGTGCTTTGTTATGCCTTTGTTATGCCTTGTTATGTTCTTTGTTATGCCCTTGTTATGTTCTTTGTTATGTTCTTTTTTATGTTCTTTGTTATGTTCTTTGTTATGTTCTTTGTTATGTTCTTTGTTATGTCATTTGTTATGTTCTTTGTTATGTTCTTTGTTATGTTCTTTGTTATGTCATTTGTTATGTTCTTTGTTATGTTCTTTGTTATGTCATTTGTTATGTTCTTTGTTATGCTCTTTATGTTCTTTGTTATGTGCTTTGTTATTTTCTTTGTTATGCTCTTTATGTTCTTTGTTATGTGCTTTGTTATTTTCTTTGTTATGTTCTTTGTTATGTTCTTTGTTATGTTCTTTGTTATGTGCTTTGTTATTTTCTTTGTTATGTTCTTTGTTATGTTCTTTGTTATGTGCTTTGTTATGCCTTGTTATGCCTCTTTTATGTTCTTTGTTATGCCCTTGTTATGTTCTTTTGTTATGTTCTTTGTTCTTTTATGTTCTTTGTTATGTTCTTTGTTATTTCTTTTGTTATGTTCTTGTTATGTCATTTGTTATGTTCTTTGTTATGTTCTTTTGTTATGTTCTTTGTTATGTCATTTGTTATGTTCTTTGTTATGTTCTTTGTTATGTCATTTGTTATGTTCTTTGTTATGTTCTTTATGTTCTTTGTTATGTGCTTTGTTATTTTCTTTGTTATGTTCTTTGTTATGTTCTTTGTTATGTTCTTTGTTATGTGCTTTGTTATTTTCTTTGTTATGTTCTTTGTTATGTTCTTTGTTATGTTCTTTGTTATGTCATTTGTTATGTTCTTTGTTATGTTCTTTGTTATGTTCTTTGTTATGTTCTTTGTTATGTTCTTTGTTATGTTCTTTGTTATGTTCTTTGTTATGTGCTTTGTTATTTTCTTTGTTATGTTCTTTGTTATGTTCTTTGTTATGTTCTTTGTTATGTTCTTTGTTATGTTCTTTGTTATGTTCTTTGTTATGTTCTTTGTTATGTTCTTTGTGATATCCTTGTTATGTCCTTTCTTATGCCCTTTAGTCAAATGTATTATATTACTCGTGCAGTTAATTGTGTTTGTTTTCATATACCTTGATCAACGTGGGTCAATACTGATACTACTACTACTACTACTACTACTGCTACTACTGCTACTACTCTACTGCTACTACTGCTACTGCTACTACTGCTACTACACATTACTAACTGCTACTACTGCTACTACTCACTACTACTACTCTAGTACTGCTGCTGCTACTGTACTACTACTACTACTACTACTGCTGTTACTTAGTCTACATCCTACTACTACTACTGCTGTTACTACTCTACTACTACTACTACTACTACTACTACTACTGCTGCTGCTACCATACTACTACGCTGCTGCTAGCACTATGTCTACTACACTACTACTACTACACATTACTACTGTTGCTACATTACTACTCACTGCTGCTCTGCTCTGCTACTGTTCTGCTGTCTGCTACCACGGCTCCTACTACCGCTGCTGCCTACTGACTGCTGCTACTGACGCATCTGCTGCTGCCCTGCTGCTGCTGCACTGCTGCTACTGTCCGCGTTGCTACTGCTTGCTGTTGCTGCTACTACTTCTACTGCTCCTGCTGTTGCTACTGCTGTTGCTACTGCTGCTACTGCACTCTACTGCTGCTACTGCACCACTGCTACTGTCTACTGCTGTGTGCTAGCATGCACCACTGCCTACTGCTCCTACTGCTGTTGCTGCTGCTGTTACTGCTGCTCCTACTGCTGCTCGCTGTGCTACTGTTCTACTGCTACTGCAACTGCCTACTGCTGCTTCTCCTACTGCTGCTTCTCCACTGCTGCTACCTATTGCTGCTGCTGCCTACTGCTATTACTGCTGCTGTGCTACTGTTACTGCACTGCTATTACTGTGCTGCTGCTACTGTTACTGCACTGCTATTACTGCTGCTGCTGCTACTACTACTACTTTACTACTACTACTACTACTATTACTGCTACTACTACTAGTACTCCTACTACTACAACACCTTCTGCTATTACTACTACTACTACTACTACCACTACTACTGCTACTACTACTACAACCACTATTACTACAACTATTATCACTACTATCATCTTGCTCTACGTTGCACTGCTGAGTGGTGTTTTGACAACGCGTGTGTTGTGACGACCAGTGTTCATCATTCATATTCTTCTTGTAATGTGCTCTAGAGTCGGTGTGGTCCAGTCACAGTACTTTGGGATTAATCACCAAAATGTACAGGATTCACTTTCTGGTGAGTGAATTTCATAGCATATTCTGTGGAAAATATGTACTATAGTTCGTTCCAAAATTCGTGATCACACTAAGGTTTAATTTGTACGAAATCTATCTGATGGATAAAGTCTTTTTTGCATGCAGTCTTATATACCTCACGACGTTACGAATCCATGTTTAACTAATTGGTAGGTAGCTTAGTTGATGCAAAAACGTTTTTTGTTATATAATTTTGCATAAGCACAACAAAATGATCATCAAAGTTTAGAATTTACAGTGATACACAAAATGGTGGCGAATGATTTCAAAGGCGTATTCCTATTACATATTATAAAAGAAAGGTGACATAGTGAACAAATGATACCTTCCACTTCTATAAATGAAAGTAAATGTTGCGTACATACGCCAATGACAGTCGGTAGGAAACATTGTGAACTGATTAATTCCACGGATTCCAATTTTGACGTGCACTGAATTGCATGTAAAACACGGAAATGCTTAGTTATAGACACACTTGACAATCGTAATGTAAAATTTCGACAAGTATACCAGATCAACATCGCGGTAAATTTAGTAATAACATATAATAAAATTCTTACAGAACTAAAGGTTTGGGTGGCAAAAAATACTTTTGGAACGTCGTCACTGTTACCTATATAAAAATGCAAAATCAAGAATTTCTGTCAAGTGGATGATTTTATATCGGTCGGTCAAGATGATCACGAATTTTGGAACGAACTATAATACATTCTTTCTTCTTTATATTTGTCCCCCTTTAATCCTGTTTTGCCTCACAGCGTCAGGATAAGAAGAAATTTCTAGAACGGGCTTTTGTGTGCGCTTCATGTACAGTGTTTTTCGTCGCCTCTGTTATCTCTGAGGTCCACCTTTGCATGGACGACCTTTTAAAACATTCTATAGAGAGAGAATTCATAGTTGTTGTTAAAGTTAATCAACAAGTTTTTGGCAGCTGGCCCCATCTACGTGCTGTAAGGGACTGAGTGTCGGTGGGAGTACACTGAGTGTGGAGACTTAGGTTGTTATAAGTTGCTGTGCTCTTATACTTGTTTTGTGTGCTATTATCCTTGTTTTGTGTGCTGTTGTCCTTGTTTTGTGTGCTATTATCCTTGTTTTGTGTGCTCTTATCTTTGTTTTGTGTGCTCTTATCCTTGTTTTGTGTGCTATTATCCTTGTTTTGTGTGCCATTATCCTTGTTTTGTGTGCTATTATCCTTGTTTTGTGTGCCATTATCCTTGTTTTGTGTGCTATTATCCTTGTTTTGTGTGCTCTTATCTTTGTTTTGTGTGCTCTTATCCTTGTTTTGTGTGCTATTATCCTTGTTTTGTGTGCCATTATCCTTGTTTTGTGTGCTATTATCCTTGTTTTGTGTGCCATTATCCTTGTTTTGTGTGCTATTATCCTTGCTTATCTTGTTGTGCTATTATCCTTGTTTTGTGTGCTTTTATCCTTGTTTTGTGTGCTTTTATCCTTGTTTTGTGTGCTATTATCCTTGTTTTGTGTGCTATTATCCTTGTTTTGTGTGCTATTATCCTTGTTTTGTGTGCTCTTATATTTGTTTTGTGTGCTCTTATCTTTGTTTTGTGTTCTTTCTTTGTTTTGTGTGTCTTATCTTTGTTTAGTGTGCTCTTATCTTTGTTTATGTGCTCTTATCCTTGTTTCTGTGCTCTTATCTTTCTTTGCGCTTCTATCCTTGTTTCTGTGCTTTTATCCTTGTTTCTGTGCTCTTATCCTTGTTTCTGTTCTCTTATCCTTGTTTATGTGCTCTTATCCTTGTTTTTGTGCTTTTATCCTTGTTTCTGTGCTTTTATCCTTGTTTCTGTGTTTTTATCCTTGTCTGTGCTTTTATCCTTGTCTGTGCTTTTATCCTTGTTTTTGTGCTTTTATCCTTGTCTGTGCTTTTATCCTTGACTGTGTTTTTATCCTTGCCTGTTTGTGTCTTCTGTCTTGTCCTTATCGTTACCTTCGTTGGGTATTTTCTTTGTTTCGTAAAAAGACGTTGTGTTTACTTTGTGTGTCTTGTATCCTTTCCTTGATAAAGACTTTTGCGTAGAAACGTCGTTTAAACCTGTTATTATAACATTGTAAAACTAATTTATGTTGTGTTTTTATATTTTCTACATGATCTTTCTGGATCTTCAATTTACAATTAATTACCAAGTATCGCAGTTTGCGCAAGTTTGTCTGTCCGCTTGGCCATATATCGTACATCATCATCAAGTAGCGTGTCCCTTCCGGAACCTTGCTCCCATAATAGCAGTCCTGAAAAACTCTCTGTTCTGTGCAAGTTGACCGGCGTCAGCAGCAGTCATTTTCAGATCGTCAGTGACATCTTGCACCCATCATCTTCTAGATTTTCCTCTCATTCTTCTTCCAGACACCATTCCCTCCAAAACTATCTTTTCTAGACACCCGTGTCGTTTGATGTATCCAAAATATTAAATTTCTCTTGATGTTATGCTTTTTAATAGCGAACTCTCTTTAATATCAAGCTGTTGGAGAACAGAAGCTTTTTTCTTTTCTCTCGATGATATTCTAAATACTCTTCTGTAGCATTTGCATTCAAAGGCATTAATGATATTCTGCCTGCTTTATCAATGTTCCATGACTCACAACCATATGTTGCCAAGAGAAAAACGCAGTCTCTTAAATACTTGATTTTTGTTCCCGTATATCGCACACTGCGCCATTATATTTTTTATTGTCATATTAACTCCTAAATTACCAAAACACATTCTTATCTTTATCGTATTTTACCTTTTTATTTTAAATCCATTTTTTCGTCGTTCTCATTTTTTGTCGGAATTCTTTCTTTCATAATTATTTCCTAAAACCCTTCATATGTTTTGTATGTCTCCAAAATACTTCATAGTTCGGTGCGCAGGCAATGGACTGAATCACTGCAGGCGTCAACAATTTGAAGAATTAGTCTTGTCTTTGTTCCGGGGCACATGGGTGTCGTTGGCAATGAGAGAACAGACAAGCTGGCTGGCTCTGCCGCCATATCAGGGGGCCAGCCAATGGACAGAGCTGACATCGTGAACGCCTCATAGAGCGTGGCCGCAGAGAAGACCTTCATCTAAACCAATCCACATCAAATACTAGATTGCGAGAACTGGGTTTGAAGATTTGTGGCAAAAAGAACAGTACAACAGGTATACGAGTAGGCTCATCAATCAAAATAGAACTGGTACGGTCAGTCGCTGGGCGCTGTTGGAAATATTGCGAAGGAGATCGGAGCACCTATGGACATGTCCGGAGTGCAATAAAGATATTCCAAACTGAAACTGAAACTTCATTTTCTCATTCTTGATTGTAACAACAGACAATTTTCATATATTTTATGTTTTCTCTGGATCTATCTATTTGTTCTATTCTTTGCCTATGGTATACGAAAAACTTCTGTAAAATGTATATTCAAAAATCACATAATTACAAAGTACTGTAGTTTTACAAATTACAAAAACAATGACAATATACACCAACGTTTCGACCAACAAGGCCTTTATCAAGCAAACGAACAACAGGAGTGATAAAGGCCTTGTTGGTCGAAACGTTGCTGTATATTGTCATTGTTTTTGTAATTTGTAAAACTACAGTACTTTGTGATTACGTGTCTCGCCAATCAAATAGTTTTACTGCAGTCTCATCTATATTGTGATAATTAAAAAATCACACATACATGATTTTTCGACCCCTTATTAAACGTTCGTGTTTCACACACATACGCCCCTACTGGGAATAGTCATGCTCTTAGTATTCTTATTGTCGTTGCTCTATCTTTTCCATTCCATGCTGCTTTTTAGTTGTTGAAGTTATTTGTATGAAACTAAAGTGTTTTTATAGTAAAAAAAACAATTACTACTACTGCTACTACTGCTCATCATCATCAAGTAGCTTGTCCTGAGCAGAACTTTGCCACTCCAACAGTCCTCCGGAATTTCTCTCTATCATAGGTCAGATGTCTCGCCTTTTCGGCTGTCATGTTCAAACCATCAGTTACATCCTGATTCCATCTTCTCCGTGGTCTTCCTCTTCTTCTCTTTGCTTCCCGGTATGCTTCCTTCCATGATGCCGAAGAGCTGAAAGCTCAAGGGTTTTTTTTTCCATCTCCAGCCCTTCATGTCTTTTTATATGTTCAAAATATCTCAATTTTCTCTTTCTTATTTGTAGCATCAGCCAGTTGTCTTTTATTTTGAGTTCTTTCTGGATAGAGCTATTTGTTCTCTTCTCTGTCCAAGATATACGATGGACCCTTCTATAACACTTATATTCAAAAGCACTTATATGTTTTTCCACTGATTTATTAAATGTCCATGCTTCAAACCCATACGTTGCCACTGGGAATATGCATGCTCTTAGTATTCTGATCTTTGTTTTCTTATCAGTTCCGTTCCATACTGTTTTGAATTGTTTAATTTTTTGTAAAGCCATGTTTGTTGTTCTTTTAATTTCCTTCATCCCATTTACATCTGTTGTTAGCTGTGAACCAAGATATTCAAAACTGTTCACTACTGCTACTACTTGTAATGTCCGAAATGAAATATATCAGCGTGGCAATTGTGTTGTGTAGACATGAACTTGTCCATATTCTGCGGGTATTATGTTGGTGTTGGGACTAAAACAGAAGTATTGACTTCATTGCACCAGCTTTGTCCCATATAACTTGGTCCCTCTCCACTCCCCAAGTGCCACGCCACCTGCTGTGAGTATTACGCAAAGCACAAAATCCGTAGCTTCGGCAACAATCTTATGGCTCTCTGGAAAGAATGCACTTGTGAATAGAACGGCGCGGTCCGGATTCGAACCTACGATTTTCGAAACACAGGTCAAATGTTTAACCACTTAACCACAGAGACCACTCTCATATCGTGCTTCCTCTTCTTCTTCTTAATAATAAACTGCAGCTAGCGTTTTGCCATTTAACTCAATGTTATGTTCTTAGTTCAGTTTGTTCCTTTCGAGCCAAAGGCGGCACATAGGGCAGAGGTTTTAGATATCCATGTGATACGGTTCGTTGCTAGCAGTTGGAGATCTTGTATGGTTTTACATCCCAATAGTTTACTTTCTTGTTGGAAGGGTCTTCGAAGAGTGGTCTTTGGTCTTCCACGTTTTCTTTTCCCAACTGGTGACCACTTGTCGATTTAGTCTCTTTTCTTCTGATCTAAGAACATGACCTAAATATTTCCACCTTCGTTTCCTTATAATATTTGATACGGGTTGTTGCTGTGTTCTATCGCTCACTGCATTGTTCGAAACAAAGTCACTCCATTTTACTTTTAATAATTTTCGGAGACATTTATTCTCAAAGCTGTTCAGTTTCTTATCAATTTTCTTGTTGATTTCCAACTTTCACATCCGTAGATCAGATGTTATGTAGCAGTATCTATATGTATATAGCAGTGAAGTGCTAGGTTGACATAGCAGTGAAGTGCTAGGTTGGCATAGCAGTGAAGTGCTAGGTTGGCATAGCAGTGAAGTGCTAGGTTGGCATAGCAGAGAAGTGCTAGGTTGGCATAACAGAGAAGTGCTAGGTTGGCATAGCAGAGAAGTGCTAGGTTGGCATAGCAGTGAGGTGCTAGATTGGCACAGCAGCGAAGTGCTAGGTTGGCATACCAGAGAAGTGCTAGGTTGGCATAACAGCGAAGTGCTAGGTTGGCATAGCAGTGAAGTGCTAGTTTGGCATAGCAGGGAAGTGCTAGATTGACATAGCAGTGAGGTGCTAGGTTGACATAGCAGTGAAGTGCTAGATTGACACAGCAGAGAAGTGCTAGGTTGGCATAGCAGTGAAGTGCTAGATTGACATAGCAGTGAAGTGCTAGGTTGACATAGCAGGGAAGTGCTAGATTGACACAGCAGAGAAGTGCTAGGTTAGCATAGCAGTGAAGTGCTAGGTTGACTTTCTTCTTAGTCTTCTTCTTCTTCAACCGCTCCATATCGACCACTTGTCAACCACTCTTTGTGATTTGTATGGGATGTGAGCCTAAGATCGATTGTATGTTGTGCCAGTTATGCGCCTACAAGTAGACCAGCACATCCGATTTCTACGAAGCTTTTTTATTTACTAGGGTAGCTTTCTTACGACATGCCTTGTAGGTCACAGTGTTATTATTCTTTGCTCCTTGCAAGCCCGGATACACAGGTGGGATATCGTTCAATCTTCTATCCAGCTCAGGGCCGAAGTCCGGTGTTGATGAAATATAAAAATATTCTAAGGATATTTGAAATATGAAAATGAAAAACGTAGCATATCCTTTACAGAATGTAGCCATCAACAACAGTAAACGAGTCGTCGATTTTTCTAGGCACCACTTATACGTTCAGTAGTTTGTCATTGCTTTCTGAGCTGTTAGGTACTTTTACCGTTTGTAAAAATCCAAGGGAACTAATTTGAAAGATAAGATTTTTAAATTTGTGATTGTATAGATTTGAAGCCAACAGCATCAGAATACAAAACACAACAACCGTTCAATTCGCATCACCTCTACGCTTAATTGCAGGAGTGGACAACCAAGTCCATCATCCATCTAGGGAAAGACAATAAACCATTAATTTGAGAAACAAAGAGTTGAATTCATTCCTATACAGTATCATGGGAGAAAACTAGCTGAAGACAGAGTTGTGTGGAAAGTGATATTGCGCAAGGGCGCAGTCTTTTGAGAAGAGACTTATGTATGAGCTGAAAGACAAGAGAGAAAAGCGAAAACTCAGAGGTTGTCACAGTAAAACACCTGCCAATTGCCCGTCTGTAAAGACGAAAAAAGGCCATATATATCATGTACTGTGAAGATGCGGGCTCAGTGATGAACAGGTCATCTGTGCCACTAAAGAATTCTTTCAGTTCACGTCTGATTGTATCCAGTTCTACGAACATAAAAAGTAAAAACATGAACCTATCAACAAATGCTTTTTTGTTCCGTACTCTAACCACAACGCCTATATACGTGTTCATATTTTTAATTTTCTTGTTCAATTACGGAAGTGCTCAATATGTGTCAACAACTAACAGGAAAGTGGGCACTTCATTAACGGAAGTTAGAATTGGTGTCATCTTGACATATATATCAAAAAGACCAAAGTTTATACAAATCCCATTCCCTATGGAGATGTGTTTACCGGCAATCATACAGGCCGTGGCGAAGATAGAAAACAATGCGATTCCATTCCTTCCTGGAGTAAAATTAGTTCTAAGTGTTGCTGATTCCAACTGCTCAAATTTCGAAGGACCTATGGCTGCGGTTGACATGTTTTCAACAGTAAGGCCGCATCTTTTTCTTGGACCAGCCTGTGATTTCTCCGTAGCACCAGTTGCTCGGTACAGTGGGGAATGGGGATTCCGTTGTGACTGCTGGAGCACTATTTGGACCATTCAGTCTTAAGGATGAGTTTAAAACTCTGACACGCATCCATGGAAGTGTAAACAAGGTTGATGAAGTTGTGTTTTCAATACTGAAACACTTTAACTGGACAAAGATAGGGATAGTGTTCTGTGACGATATTAATTATCTCGGGCCAGGAAATAATGAGTGCACTCAGATTCTCAGACCAATCTACAAAGGGATTGTTGGACCTCCTCCATGGTATGTCAAGCTGGAGCTGTCAAATATGTCTATCTGGAAAGAAATGATCAAAGAGATGCCAAGAAACGCTAGAAGTGAGTACATCATCATCACATAGCTTGTCCTGAACCGAACTTTGTCACCTTAACAGTTCTCCGGAACTTCTCTCTCTCATAGGCCGGTTGTCCTGACTCTACAGCTGTCATGCTCAAACCATCAGTTACATCCTGAATCCTTCTTCTCCGGGGTTATCTTCTCTTTACCGGGATGTTACCGTCCACAATGCTCTTCTCCAGTGGCGGCTCATCATTAAGGGCCAGGCCCCATCAAAATAATGTGTAACGTGTATTTATTATTTAATAAATTTAAATATAACCTAATCCAGAACCATGATTTTTCCGAAAATGTGTGTCTGGTCCCACCAACAAAAAGGATCACGGCGCCACTGCTCTTCTCCAACCTTAGACTTAATTACAGACAAATCATGGAGCCGATTCAACCCTCTGTCTTATTTTTTATACCTTCGTCTGCCCAGCGTGTTCGTTGCGCGTTGGACTACGGGTGACTATCCCTCTGTGTGTGCCGGTTCAATTCCGCGGGATGGCAGAAAAAGCCACAGATTCCCAGATTTACGGTGTTCGTGGTACCGAACCGAAGGATTACGATATCCATGGCACCGAGCCGAAGAGCTGAAAAGCTCAAGTGCTTCTGGATCGGGGGATGAAAAGCTCATGCTTCTGGATCGGGGATACTTCTGTCTATAGTTTCCATTGAAATATTGAAACGGGGGCATACATATTTATATTTTGTAATCATTATCTAAACATCTCACTGACAGCTAAACATCTCACTGACAGCTAAACATCTCACTGACAGTTAAACATCTCCCTGACAGCTAAACAACAGATGATCAACAACATTTGCATACCTACTCAGTGTTACCAGAGCCACATATCTCACTGAAAGCTAAACAACAGATGATCAACAACATTTGCATACCCACTCAGTGTTACCAGAGCCACATATCTCACTGACAGCTAAACAACAGATGATCAACAACATTTGCATACCCACTCAGTGTTACCAGAGCCACATATCTCACTGACAGCTAAACAACAGATGATCAACAACATTTGCATACCCACTCAGTGTTACCAGAGCCACACATGGACAATGAGCAAAGCACAGTCGTAAAATAACTACTTGCTGAAATGCGATGCTTACGAAAATTTACCAACAACACCAGAAAATGCAGAGTCACCAACATCAACATAAGAGGAACAAGAAATTGCTGAAATTACATTAGGAAAAAATAGAATGAAATGGTTAATCAACTTAGTAAGAATGCAACTAAACTCTACTGTTGATTAGTTACAACAGAGATGAAGTGTCTAAGCAGAATGCTGGGAGTAACAAGAAGATACCGGTTTAGAAATGAAAACCTCATTAAAAATAAAGTGGATACAACATCAGTACTGAATTTCATCAAGAAATAACAAATTAAATGGTTCGGCCACATAAGTAGATTACCAACAGACAGTGCGCCTCAAAGAGCTATGTTACTCCGTTACAGTGGATACAAAGCAAAACGTCGTCTCCTCAAAAGGTATACTTCAGAAATAACAGGTACGGCTTAAAACACTATTTATTAATCGCCTACAAAAATCGTCCTAGAAATTCTTCTTATCCTGACGCTGTGATACAAAACAGGATTTGAGAAAAGACAGAACGAGAAGTTGTTAAACTGAAGAAGAAGAAGACGCTGAAACATGACATCTTGAAAACAAAGGCAGATAATAGATATATATATATGTTGTAGTTTAGGGTCCGTTGAGGTACCTTATGATAGTACGGATAGGGTACGTCTTGATAGTGCGGGTGGGGTACTTTTGTTGAGAGCCTAAGAGCTGAGGGTGGTGGTTAGTTCAGCAGTGACACTGGTCTTTCAATGGTATGGCGTTCTATACCATGGATACATTAGAGCTTGGTAGTCTGGTTTCCGTGGTCTGAGGCTGATTACATGTTGCTATCATATTGTAACTAAAGACCAGTCCATTCTGTTTGACACACAATGAATGCACTTTACAACGTTAAATGTTGACAAACTAGTCGTGAACTAACGGATGCAATAAGGTCTTTAATACATGCGAGTTGAATACAAGGATTACATCACCTGACCGAGAATAGCTTTTGGTAAAGGAAGCGACAGTGATATGGTTCTCACTTAGGCGGCCATCTTGTCTCCACTTCTTTAGTCTCTAACCTACGTCAGGTCTCGTTTAGTGTTGACACTCTGCTATAGTGAGCAGATTGGCAAAACACGTAATCACAAAGTACTGTAGTTTCGACCAACAAGTGGTTGCTGTATTTTGTCATTGTTTTTGTAATTTGTAAAACTACAGTACTTTGTGATTACGGGTTTTGCCAATCAAATAGTTTTACTGCAGTCTCATATATATTTTGAATATAGTGTAGTGCTCAAACACTACAGTCACTTAATAAAATATCTAAATATCTACAAACTACACCACTAAAGCTAACTGTCTGGTCCATCAGCTACCCTGGGGATGCTTACATATCCTTTTGACAAATGAGGCTTCCATTTAAAAATAGTTTCATTGCTGCGTTTTGTTGCCTCTACTAATTGTTTCCTAGTCAGATCTTTGAACTCTTTACACAGTTACCAAAGCGATGATTTGGCTAGAATCAAGACTTTATCCATGCATGTTTTCTCAGTGACTCAATGAGTATGCTCAGGAAGATTGAAACAGGATGGGCTCGAGGCATTGATAGAGTTGCTGGGGAGGTCTAAGCTGACAAAGATCAGTTTTATTTTTGTGCCAGGGCATGCAAGTGTAAGGGAATGAACGGCGGATAAGCTTGCAGGTATGGCTGTCCAAAGCAATGGACCAGGCTGATATTATAAATTCCTTAAGGGAGAGAGGACGTGTACATGATTCACGTAATAGCGGCGAATCCACAACACTAACCAGACTGCAAGATCTCAAAGTTAAGTGTGGTGTAGCTCGACAAGAACGCTATGCTGGCAGACAAAGAAGAATTGTAAACCAACAAAGAACCGGTGTCGTTAGTCGCCACACGCTGATGGACATACCGAGGGAGAGATCGGAGCACTTATGGACTAATTTGTTCGACGTGCAATGATGGTGATCCGACGACTAAACTAAACTAAACCCCAGTTTGTCTCCATGTTTCACTTTGTGTCCATGCCTCCTTTACCTATCTACTGTCCATCAAAGAGATGTTATAGCTAATGTCCATACTAGCATAGGACATACAAGACCAATCTACCGCTATCTTCGTTTCAGTGGCGGCTCGTCATTAAGGCTCGGACCGGGCCCCACCAAAAATACGGGCCGCCACTGCTTCGTCTTGTAATCATGTTCCCCAGTGATGCACAGCTTGTTCATTTTAAAAGCTCTTTATTTTATTTGCTATTGTGTTTGGCTAGAATATTCGTAGGATTCTTCTTAAATATTTATTTTGTAATGTCTCCGTTATGTTATGTTATGTTATTTTATGCGATCGACGTCGTGGCACATAGGGCATTCCCATCCGTGCTCTGTCCTCTACTGCAGCAGCCATCCCAAAGTCCATTTGCTGACCGTACCCATGAGAAGTTGATTAGTATATCTTCTCTCTACCACGAAGACGACACTGTCTGGCATGTTCAAGCTTAACGCCTAATTCTCGAACTCGTTCCAGTGTCTGAGACTTGCCCATATCACATAAATGAGAGCGTACCGCATTGATGATATCGGCTCTGTCCATACTTCTGCCCGCTTGAGTCGGGACATTGTTTGCAAGAAAATCAGCATGCCCGTTACCCTGCACTCCAGCATGTCCAGGTGTGTACAGCCAAGTAATTTTCTTGAGATGTGATCTCCGAATGCAGATAATGATATCACCTGGATGGTAATGCTGATCCACGAGTGCAAGAATCTCCGCATTGGCGACAGTGTGTGTGATGGTTTGTGTCATTTTCCAGCACACACTACTGTATAATAACACTCCCAGGACACTTCTTCTATATATTGTCCAGCACTCACTAAAAGTTAATTGCATATCCTTTACAGGACTTTGCGAATCAACTCCCAGCTTTTTAGCGCTGTTTGTGATTTTTCTATGCATTATTACGTTATATAGTTTGTCATTGCTTTCTGAACGGGTGGTGCCATCGTCCTTTTTGTAAAATTCCACGCGAAACAATTTTCAACCATATTGTCGGCAGCGTGATTCGAACTCAGAACGTCGGGGTTAATAGACCGACTCACTATCCCCTAAGCCACAGACGCCACCCAGCACATACTACTGTATAATAACATTCCCAAGATACTGCTTCTATTGTCCAGCACTCACTACTGTATAATAACACTCACATGACACTACTTCTATTGCCCAGCACTCACTACTGTATAATAACACTCACAGGACACTACTTCTATTGCCCAGCACTCACTACTGTATAATAACACTCACAGGACACTACTTCTATTGTCCAGCACTCACTACTGTATAATAACACTCACATGACACTACTTCTATATACTTTAAGTTTCGTTTTAAGTTTCAATCCTTTGGCTTTCCACATTTTGTTGAATATTGCGAAAGTTTGACTTGTTTTCTTGATTTTTCCAATGATGTAATTTCCGAATCACCATCTTGCTAAACTGTACCTCCCAGGTATACCTAGTCTTGAACTGTCGGAATAACAAGCAGATAAGATAACATTGATTTTTTTAGAATATCAAAATATCATGATGATTGTTATTGGTTATGGATTGCTGAACCAACGTCATTGCACTCGAGGTAGACCCATAGGTGCTCAGTCTCCCCCAATGGAACAACTTCCTTCGAGACGAAACTATCTCCCTCTTAAAGACGAAAAAAAAGAAGCGACGATTAAAATTAATTCCAGCCTCAGGGGAAGATCTGGAAATAATTGAAGAAAACAAAATGAAATGAAATTTAAAACATTGATTTAACAAAACAAATGCTTTTTATTGTGTCTTGGCGATATATTTTAGTTGGGTTTTTTCTTTTACAATTCTACCTCATTTAAAAATATTTTAATTAAGAAGTAAAAATCGTTTAACTAATAGCTTCCAAAATTCTACTTAACGAGAGAAAGTTGTACCGAGTAGATGAAAATTTAGGATTTTTTCATAATGAAACAAATCTTTGATCACAAACACGGTAGCATCTTACAATGAAATCAACATGTGCAAATAACGGTATCACCATCAGTATGATGTAACGCATCGCTGTTCAACACAGCACTCGGGGGCGCCATGATACATGTGTTATCAGTTATATGAGGACTATCATCATAGCACTCCGGACACGTCCATAGGTTCTCCGATATTCTCCTCAACAAATCCAGCAGAGTCCAGCGACCCAACACGCCAGTTCGATGTTGATTAATCAATCTTTTTGAATATTTGGTATATCGTTTTTTTCGGGCTGCACCAATATCGACATCCATCTCTCTCAATCTGATCAGCGAGTGGGATTCACAACCCTGAAACTCCTCTGTTCGGAAAGACTCTCTCAAAGCGTTAAGAATGCCATTTCGGTCCATGGCAGCTCCCTCTGATATTGTAGCCAAACCAGCCAATCTATCAGCTCGTTCACTACCCCTAACTCATGCGTGCCCATGAATAAAAATGTAGGTGATTTTTCTTATCCCTGTTTGTACCAGTACCTCCACTCAGTTTTGGTCTCATCATTCCTTGATTCCACTTTACGAATCATGCTCATGGAGTCAGTGAGTATGAAAGCACGGGCGTAGTCATGAGATACCAACCATTTCACCGCCTCTGTAACCGCCGTACCTCCATTGTCAAACTACTTGTGTTTGTCGCTTAGGCTAGAACCAACTATAAACGTATGGGCCTTCGGATTCAGGTAAGAATTATGGGAAATCAGACCCCAACTACACCACGTGACCTCGCATTCTAGTATTGGTGTATAAAGTTAGTTTTTGTTTAGTTTGTTCCTTTCGTGCCAAAGGCGGCACATAGGGCAGAGGTTTTAGATATCCATGTGATACGGTTCGTTGCTAGCAGTTGGAGATATTGTATGGTTTTACATCCCAATAGTTTACTTTCTTGTTGGATGGTTCTTCGAAGAGTGGTCTTAGGTCTTCCACGTTTTCTTTCCCAACTGGTGACCACATAAGGACTTGTCGATTTAGTCTCTTTTCGTCTGATCTAAGAACATGACCTAAATATTTCCACCTTCGTTTCTTATAATATTTGATATGGGTTGTTGGTTGTTCTATCTCTCACTGTGTTGTTAGAAACGAAATCACTCCTTTTTGCTTTTAATAATTTTCGGAGACATTTATTCTCAAAGCTGTCCAGTTTCTTATCAATTTTTTTGTTGATTTCCAACTTTCACAACCGTAGGTAAGTACAGGAATCACACATGACCTAAATAATTTAACTTTTGTGTATATACTAAGGTCTTGAGATTGCCAGATATTTGTTAATTTAGTGGTGTATATAGACGAATTCATTTTAAAATCAACACAAAATGCTAAATCGAAGTTATATTATGCAACAAGTTAAGTTTAACAATAAGGAATATCAATATTAGGAATAGTTTTCACCAATAAATAACCATAGACTCACAGAATTGAGTAAAATTGCAAAAAGCTTGCAGTGTTCTATCAAACATCTGTATTTTCCGGCCCCCTTTTCTGATCTAGGTCAGGGAACCCCAGCCAGTTGTCTGGCCTGGTTATCTAGAAAAAGGTAAAAAATAGACCTCACCGTTCAGAAAGCAGTGACAAACTACTGAACGTATAAGTGGTGTCAGTGGCGGTTCGTAATCGTTTTTGTTGGTATAGCTAGACGCAAATTTTTGGGAAAATCACGGCTTTGGGTTAGGTTATATTTTAATTTATTAAATAATAAATACACGTTACACATTATTTTTGGTAGGGCCTGGCCCCTCTGACACTTAATGACGAGCCGCCACTGAGTGGTGTCTAGAAAATCGACTCGTTTACTGTGGTGGATGACTACGTCCTGTAAAGGTGATGCCACGATGCAGCGATAATATGTATCCCACCAAAAATAAGTGTAAAGTGTATTTAGTAGTTAATAAATTAAAATATAACCTAACCAAAACCATGATTTTTCCCGAAAATTTGAGTCTGGCCCACGAAAACAAGTATCACGAGCCGCCACTGTCTTCATTTATAAACTGATCTTTTCAAGACGCTTCGTAAGCACCGTAACACACATGGAATCCCCAAAAAAATCCAGGGGTGGGGAAAGGGAGGGACGTTTAAATTTATATAAATTTACACGGAAATGGAAACGACCAGATTTCGATATCTTGCTCCGTGTATATCGATATAAAGGAAGACTGCGGTAGAACTATGTAGCAATGGCGAAACACGTAAAAACAAAGTACTGTACTTTTACAAAATACACTAACTATACACATCAACGTTTCAACAAAAAGGAATTTATCAAGTAAAGGATACAAACGGAAGTAAAGAAATCCACTTCTTACACAGCACAGAACATAGAATCAGACAATAAATCACCCGAGTGGTTACCGGGGCCCAAATTTAGGTGTAAATAATAGAACCACTGTTACCTGCCACGCATGTCGTAAGAGGCGACCAAGGAGGTTTGGGTAAAATCGGATGCACATGTCCTAAACGTGTAGAAGTCTGCGTTTAGGAGCCTACCAAACCAATATGCAACGTATACACGTTCTTGATAAAGATCAAACATGTCACAAAGAGTGATTAAAATTGGTGGTAAAGAACGAACGCAAAGAAGAAGAAAGAAGACAATAAATTCCAGTACTTTGATACAATCTCACCCGAATACTCGAGTATTCGACTTGATCTAGTTCAAGTAACGTTATTACGTCAACGTAACTACTTCCGCTCACCTAAAAATGAATTTCTTGTCTTTGTCAACACTGATTAGCGACAAAAATAGTAGTGTTCAGTGGCGGCTCGTGATTGTTTTTGTTGGTGGGGCTAGACACAGATTTTTGGAGAAATCATGGTTTTGGGTTAGGTTGTATTTTAATTTATTAAATAATAAATACACGTTACGCATTATTTTTGGTAGGTTGCGGCCCCTCTGGTCCTTAATGACGAGCCGCCACTGGTAGTGTTGTTTATCTACAAGACCATGAGATTTTACATTTTCCCGTTGTCTTTTCTTCTCACGGTCCTTTTAAGACTACACAGCGAAATAAAACGAAACACTTCTTATTGAAACCCAAATCTTATTATTGCACGCAAGGGGTGCCCGTGGAACCCCGGTCGCCTATCTTTTGGCTCAGTGGCGGCTCATTGTCATTTTCCTTGGTGAGGCCAGACACAAATTTTCGGAAAAATTATGGTTTTTGGAGTATTTACTATTATTTGTCTATTCCGGGAAGTTATTCCCTTTCGGTTTTGGTGAGGTCGGGCTCCACTGGCCCTTAATGACGAGCCGCCCCTGCATTGGCTTATCCTGACCTAGTAACGTTATTTCTTCTTTCTTTCTTTTGTCCTTTTCTGCTTTTTTTTTTGCCGCTAGGCATAGCAGGTTTAACTGATGATCGGTTTCTGAGATAATGCACGCTCGGTCGCTTGATATGGTGTGGTATTGTGGAGTTTTAAGATGTCTGTAACTCCATCAACCCATCTTTTTCTTGGTCTGCCATTTCCTCTTAATGATTCCATTTTCAGGTTGTACGCTCTTGCAACTGGTGTATTCGGGTTCATTCTGACCAAGTGGCCAAACCATTTGAGTCTCTGTTTTTCAATAAATCTAGTAGCAGGTGTTGTTCCGACTGTTCTTCTAATTTCCTCATTTTTTATATGGTCTCTTCTTGTTTTATTTACTGCTTTCCTCAAGCATCTCATTTCGCATGTGGTAATTTTCCTTTCTTGTTCTTTTGCCAGTGCCCATGTTTGGCTCTGGTAGCACAGTGTTGGTATAAAGATTGAATTTATAATCTGTCTTTTAGTCACTACTGGAATAGCTGGGTGTTTCAAAATTGGGGTAAGCTGGTATGTAATGTTGTTGGCTTGCTGTTACTTAACCTAGGTCAAGTCGAATACTCGAGTATTCGGATGAGATTGCATCAAAGTACCCTGTTTTTGAAGCATACACAAAAGCCGGTTCTTTAAATCCCTTCTTGTTCTGACACTGCGATATAAAAATAGGATTTGAGAAAATAAGAAATAAAGAAAGAGACTCTCATTTCTAATTAACCTTTTATTGCCCACTTGTGGCCGAAATTTGCGTAGAGACAATGAATGATTTTTCTATCATAAATCAGTGGTTTAGTTCTTGTTTACCGAGACATCTTTTCTTCAATATAATTGACAAATATTTGCAGAAAGTAATGGCGGTGTTATTTACGTATAATAGTTAAAAATACTGACCAATGATAGCTGATCTATATGAAGAGTGTATGCGCGTCTCTAACGACGCTGTTATTCGACGCCATCACTATGACGTCAGACTCTCCTAATATGGTCAATCAGCGATGGAGAATGAAAGACAAATGGAGAGAGATGATATGCTCAAACAGAACAGTGTTCGGGAAACTCATTCACATTATCTTTGCAGCTGTTATTTAGTAAGCCACGTCAGAAAAATTGTAGAAATACTACATGCAAATATTTATTAGCGTCACACCTGAAAAAGACAACTTTGTTGATACGATTTATACTTATAACAATCACGGGGTTCGATTATTCAACATGGCTGCCACGGACACAGAAACATACAACAAATATAGTTGTTCTGTCCATTTTGTTAGTTGTGTTATGCCTTCCAACAACTTCTGCCCAGAGTTTTAATATTTCTGATACGTCAGCGCAGATCCCAAGCCCATCTAGCAATTCTGCACAGACTTCAACGATCCCTAGCAATCGTGCAGATCCTTCAGCTACCCTAAGCAATCATGAGCAGGCATCAAATATCCCAAGTTCTCTTTCACAAACGTCAAATATCCCTAGTACTCTCCCACAAACGTCATTTATCCCTAGTACCCTTCCACAGACCCCAAATGTCCCGAGTACTCTTCCACAGACCCCAAATGTCCCGAATACTCTTCCACAGACCCCAAATGTCCCCAGTACTCTTCCACAGACCCCAAATGTCCCGAGTACTCTTCCACAGACCTCAAATATCCCTACAACTCTCCCACAGATCCAAATTGTCCCGAGTACTCTCCCACAGACCCCAAATTTCCCGAGTATTCTTGCAGAAACTTCAAATTTCCACAGCAACAATCTTCAAACGCCCACCGTATTAAAACTGGGTATAATTTTACCCTATTCCCTAGAATACCAATTTAGCATGAAAAAAGTCTACCCTGCAATATGGATCGCAGCCGAAAAAATCAAGAAAGAGCCCTACCTTTTACAAAGCATTAAAGAGATCGTTCTTACAGAAACTGATTCCAGATGCTCTCAAACATATGGGCCGTTAGCAGCAATCAACATGGTTCTCAACCAGGAAGCTCATGTGTTCTTTGGTCCGACTTGTGATCTAGCTGTAGCCCATGTCGCGCTCTACAGCAGACGGTGGAACATCCCTGTTATCAGTACAGGAGCTTTCGCAAGCGATTTAGACGACAAGGAAGAATTTGGACTCCTAACTCGCCTAGGGAGCACATACACGGAGTTTAGTGAAGCCTTTATGTATATATCAGAATATTTCCACTGGATGAATATTGGGTTCCTCTACGATTCCCACAGATGCTACTACAATTTATATCCAGTGTTTCAGAAGGTCACAGAACGGTTGAAGAGAAAAGCTTTCAATAGATTTTGAACGATCAGAAGATCGAATCTTTGAGCAATTTTTGAACGACATTCACAAGGAGGTCCGGAGTAAGTATGTTTGTTTCTGCCTTGTTATTTTGAATAACTGTCTGTCTGTTTTATTGTCTGTCTTATTGTCTGTTTTCTTACTTTACTTAACAGAGTAGGTGTCTGTGGCGTAGAGGTTAGGTTCTCGCCTCTTGCTCCAACGATACTCGGTTCGCGTCCTCGTGGAGCCATCAATACATTTTTCCAGATATCCTGATCTCAGTGTAGGTGAGATTTAGTTCCTAGTCCTATCGGAGACGTACGATAAAACGTAAACCCCGTGTTCAATCTGAGAACTAAAAGAACCCTTGGCAGTTCAAAATCGAGAAGAGCCACTGCCTGGACAAAATTTAATATAAAAGTTTTTATTTAAAAATCCCTACCAAATGTCTTTACCATCTTCTAAATTACACAGGGGACCCTCGCCGGTACTACGGAGTTTGTGCGCTGTAGCTGAGATCTTCATGTGTAAGAAAGAGATCGGAGAAAGCATGGTTACTCACTGAAGTGCAATGATGATGATCCAATCAATCAATCAATCAATCAATCAATCAATTAACTAATTTCTGTTTTATTGTCTGTGTCTTGTTATTTTACATAACTAATGTCTGTTTTACTGTCTGTGTCTTGTTACTTTACATAACTAATGTCTGTTTTATTGTATTGTTACTTTACATAACTAATGTCTGTTTTATTGTCTGTGTCTTGTTACTTTACATAACTGTCTGTTTTACTGTCTTGCTACTTTACATAACTAATGTCTGTTTTACTGTCTTGCTACTTTACATAACTAATTTCTGTTTTATTGTCTTGTTACTTTACACAACTAATGTCTGTTTTACTGTCTTGTTACTTTACATAACTAATGTCTGTTTTACTGTCTTGTTACTTTACATAACTAATTTCTGTTTTACTGTCTGTGTCTTGTTACTTTACATAACTAATATCTGTTTTACTGTCTTGTTACTTTACATAACTAATGTCTGTTTTACTGTCTTGTTACTTTACATAACTAATGTCTGTTTTACTGTCTGTGTCTTGTTACTTTACATAACTAATGTCTGTTTTACTGTCTGTGTCTGGTTACTTTACATAACTAATGTCTCTTTTACTGTCTGTGTCTTGTTACTTTACATAACTAATGTCTGTTTTACTGTCTGTGTCTTGTTACTTTACATAACTAATGTCTGTTTTACTGTCTGTGTCTTGTTACTTTACATAACTAATGTCTGTTTTACTGTCTGTGTCTTGTTACTTTACATAACTAATGTCTGTTTTACTGTCTGTGTCTTGTTACTTTACATAACTAATGTCTGTTTTATTGTATTATTACTTTACATAACTAATGTCTGTTTTATTGTCTGTGTCTTGTTACTTTACATAACTAATGTCTGTTTTACTGTCTTTTTACTTTACATAACTAATGTCTGTTTTAAGATGTATGTCTGTAATAAGTCAGTAACAGAGATGTTATTTTACAAGAGAATGCTCAAATTACAAAGAACTACAAAAGTGTTATATCTATCTATTCTCTAATCCTGTTTTGCTTTACGGCGTCAGGTCGTGCCTTACGGCGTCAGGTCGTGCCTAGACGTCAGGTCGTGCCTTACGACGTCAGGTCGTGCCTTACGGCGTCAGGTCGCCTACGGCGTCAGGTCGTGCCTTACGGCGTCAGGTCGTGCCTTACGTCGTGCCTTACGGCGTGCCTTACGGTCTCAGGTCGACAAAAGAAACACATGGAGAGAGCCTCTTTATGTGCGTTGTACAAGGTGGAATTGCTTTTATATTTTCTCGATATTTTCGTTAACGTGGTTGTCCTCTGGGTCTTCTTCTTCTTCTTTGCGATCGCTTTTTGATGATTATACCGTTAGACTTGTTCTTATGATGAAGTCGACTGTTGTCTGAAGCTTATCTTTAGTGCCATGTAGTTTTGATGATTATACCGTTAGACACGTTCTTATGATGAAGTCGACTGTTGTCTGAAGCTCATCTCTAGTGTCATGTAGTTTTGATGATTATACCGTTAGACGTGTTCTTATGATGAAATCGACTGTTGTCTGAAGCTCATCTCTAGTGCCATGTAGTTTTGATGATTATACCGTTAGACTTGTTCTTATGATGAAGTCGACTGTTGTCTGAAGCTTATCTCTGGTGTCATGTAGTTTTGATGATTATACCGTTAGACGTGTTCTTATGATGAAGTCGACTGTTGTCTGAAGCTCATCTCTAGTGCCATGTAGTTTTGATGATTATACCGTTAGACGTGTTCTTATGATGAAGTCGACTGTTGTCTGGAGCTCATCTCTAGTGCCATGTAGTTTTGATGATTATACCGTTAGACGTGTTCTTATGATGAAGTCGACTGTTGTCTGAAGCTCATCTCTAGTGCCATGTAGTTTTGATGATTATACCGTTAGACACGTTCTTATGATGAAATCGACTGTTGTCTGAAGCTCATCTCTAGTGTCATGTAGTTTTGATGATTATACCGTTAGACGTGTTCTTATGATGAAATCGACTGTTGTCTGAGCTCATCTCTAGTGCCATGTAGTTTTGATGATTATACCGTTAGACGTGTTCTTATGATGAAGTCGACTGTTGTCTGAAGCTCATCTCTAGTGTCATGTAGTTTTGATGATTATACCGTTAGACGTGTTCTTATGATGAAGTCGACTGTTGTCTGGAGCTCATCTCTAGTGCCATGTAGTTTTGATGATTATACGGTTAGACGTGTTCTTATGATGAAGTCGACTGTTGTCTGAAGCTCATCTCTAGTGCCATGTAGTTTTGATGATTATACCGTTAGACGTTTTCTTATGATGAAATCGACTGTTGTCTGAAGCTCATCTCTAGTGTCATGTAGTTTTGATGATTATACCGTTAGACGTGTTCTTATGATGAAATCGACTGTTGTCTGAGCTCATCTCTAGTGCCATGTAGTTTTGATGATTATACCGTTAGACGTGTTCTTATGATGAAGTCGACTGTTGTCTGAAGCTCATCTCTAGTGTCATGTAGTTTTGATGATTATACCGTTAGACGTGTTCTTATGATGAAATCGACTGTTGTCTGAAGCTCATCTCTAGTGCCATGTAGTTTTGAATGTAGTGTTGTGTTGTAGGGCCAGCATTCTTTTCTTGGGAGGACATACAGGGGGCAGTCTTACAGGACATGTTCTGTGGTTTGTTCAGCGGAGCCACAGGGCACAGAGGGGTTGGGGGACAACGCAGCCTGTGTAGGTGTTTGTTCAGTCTGTTATGACCTATCCTGAGTTGGAAGATGATAGTCTGTCCTTGTCTGTCAAGTGTGTGGTAGTCATCGTTGGATGGTTTAGGTTCTTTTCTAATGTCCATGATAGCTTTTTTTTCAAAGTATGTGATTTTATTATCTATTTGTTCACATTCTGCTCCCTTTTTAGCAAATTTGTCTACCTTCTCGTTACCTGTTACTCCGCAGTGTGATGTCCTCTGGGTCTGTTGCCGTTGTATCTGAGCACTGTATTGTTTAATGATGATATGTTGAATCGATGCTATCCCATCTTTTTCGTGGTCTACCACTTGCCAAACTAGTTAATTCTTTGTTTCTCAATGTAATTGTAGCAAGGTTCTGTGCCAACTTTCTTTCTTATGTTGATGTTGGTGACTCGTGTTTTTTCTAGTGTTGTTGGTAACTTTTCGTAGGCATCGCATTTCATATGTAATTTTTTTGCAACTGTGCTTTGCTCGTTGTCCATGTTTGGCTCTGATAACACAAAGTAGGTATGAAAATGTTGTTGATCATCTGTTGTTTAGCTGTCAGTGAGATTTGTGGGTGCCTTAACAATGGGGCTAGCTGGTGGGTTACAGAATTTGCTTTTGCAATCTAGCCTCTATCTCTCTGTCTAGTCTTCCATCTTCTGTGAATATGCTTCCTAAATATTTGCATTCTCGCACGTGGTTGATAGTAGTGCCATTGCGAATTACACAAACAACCGAACTACACAAACAACCAAACTAAAAAACAACCGAACTACACAAACAACTGAACTCACAAACAACCGAACTACACAAACAACCGAACTACACAAACAACCGAACTACACAAACAACCGAACTACACAAACAACCAAACTACACAAACAACCAAACTACACAAACAACCGAACTACACAAACAACCGAACTACACAAACAACCGAACTACACAGACAACCGAACTACACAAACAACCAAACTACACAAACAACCAAACTACACAAACAACCAAACTACACAAACAACCGAACTACACAAACAACCGAACTACACAAACAACCGAACTACACAAACAACCGAACTACACAAACAACCGAACTACACAAACAACCAAACTACACAAACAACCAAACTACACAAACAACTGAACTACACAAACAACCGAACTACAAAACAACTGAACTACACAAACAACTGAACTACACAAACAACTGAACTACACAAACAACCGAACTACACAAACAGCTGAACTACACAAACAACCGAACTACACAAACAACCGAACTACACAAACAACCGAACTACACAAACAGCCGAACTACATAAACAACCGAACTACATTAACAACCGAACTACATAAACAACCGAACTACATAAACAACCGAACTACATAAACAGCCGAACTACATAAACAACCGAACTACATAAACAACTGAACTACACAAACAACTGAACTACATAAACAACTGAATTACATAAACAGCCGAACTACATAAACAGCCGAACTACATAAACAACCGAACTACATAAACAACTGAACTACATAAACAACTGAACTACATAAACAACCGAACTACAGAAACAACCGAACAACACACACAACTGAACTACAAAACAACTGAACTCACAAACAGCCGAACTACACAAGCAAACAACCAAACTACACAAACAACCGAACTACATAAACAACTCAACTACACAAACAGCCGAACTACACAAACAACTGAACTACACAAACAACCAAACTACACAAACAACCGAACTACATAAACAACTGAACTACACAAACAGCCGAACTACACAAACAACTGAACTACAAAAACAACAGAACTACACAAACAGCCTAACTACATAAAAACCAAACTACATAACAGTCGAACTACATAAACAACTGAACTACATAAACAACCGAACTACACAAACAACCGAACTACATAACAACCGAACTACATAAACAACTGAACTACACAAACAGCCGAACTACACAAACAACTGAACTACAAAAACAACAGAACTACACAAACAGCCGAACTACACAAACAAACAACCAAACTACACAAAAAGCCGAACTACATAAACAACCGAACTACATAAACAACTGAACTACATAAACAACCGAACTACACAAACAACCGAACTACACAAACAACCGAACTACACAAACAACCGAACTAAAAACAACTGAACTACACAAATAACCGAACTACACACACAACCGAACTACACAAACAACCGAACTACACAAACAACGAAACTACACAAACAACCGAACTACACAAACAACAGAACTACACAAACAACCAAACTACACAAACAACCGAACTACACAAACAACCAAACTACACAAACAACCAAACTACACAAACAACAAATCACACAAACAACTAAACTAAACAAACAACTAAACTCACAAACAATAAACTACACAAACAACTAAACTACACAAACAACTAAACTACACAAACAACTAAACTACACAAACAACTAAACTACACAAACAAACAACTACAAACAACCAAACTACACAAACAACCAAACTACACAAACAAACAAACTAAAAACAACTAAACTACAAACAAACAAACTACACAAACAACTAAACTACACAAACAACTAAACTACACAAACAACAAAACTACACAAACAACTAAACTACACAAACAACTAAACTACACAAACAACAAAACTACACAAACAACCAAACTACACAAACAACCAAACTACACAAACAAACAAACTACACAAACAACTAACTACAAACAAACGAACAACTGAACTACAAAACAACTAAACTACACAAAAACTAAACTACAAAACAACTAAACTCACAAAAACTAAACTACAAAACAATAAACTACTAAAACAACTAACTACACAAACAAACAAACTCACAAACAACACAACTACAAACAAAGAAATGAACTACACAAACAACAAACTACACAAACAACAAACTACACAAAACAACTAAACTACACAAACAACTAAACTACACAAACAACTAAACTAGCAAAAATAAACTACACAAACAACTAAACTCACAAACAACCAAACTCACAACAACGAACTACACAACAACAAACTGACACAACAAACGAACTACACAAACAACTAGAACTACACAAACAACAAACTCACAAACAAACTAAACTACACAAACAACTAAACTCACAAACAAACAAACACATAAACAAACAAATCAAAACAATAAACTCACAAACAACCAAACTACACAAACAAACAAACTACACAAACAAACAAACATAAACAAACAACTCACAAACAACAAACTACACAAACAACTAAAACATACAACAAACTAAACTACAAAAAACTAAACTACAAAAAACTAAATAACAAACAAACAAACTACAATAAACAAACAACTACATACAATACAAACATAACTACAAAACAAACTACAAACTAAACTAAAACAAACTACACAAACAACTAAACTACAAAACAACTAAACTACACAAACAACTAAACTACACAAACAAACAAACTACACAAACAACCAAACTACACAAACAAACAAACTACACAAACAACAAACTACACAACAACAAACTACAAACAACTAAACTACACAACAACTAAACTACACAAACAAACTAAACTACAAAAACAAACTACAAACACAACTACACAAACAAACAACTACACAAACAAACAAACTACACAAACACAAACTACAAAACAACAACTCACACAAACAAGAACTACAAAACAAACAACAACGAAAAACCTACACAAACAAACTAACAAGAACTACACAAACAACTAAACTACACAAACAACTAAACTACACAAACAACGAACTCACAAACAGTACCAAGACACTAAAACAATGAACTCAAACATGAACTACACAAAAACTGAACTTACAAACAATGAACTACAACAATACAAAACTGAAAAACAATAACTGACACAAAACAACTAACTACACAACAACGAACTACACAAAAACTGAACAACAAATAATTCGAACTACACAAACTAACTCAGAACTACACAAACATACTCGAACTACTACAAACAACTGAACTACACAACAACTGAACTACACAACACAACTACAACGAACTACACAAACTATCATCGAACTACACAAACAACTGAACCTACACAAACAACTGAACTACACAAACAACTTCGAACTACACAAACAACTGAACTACACAAACAATTCGAAGACTACACAAACATAACACTTCGAACTACACAAACAACTGAACTCACAAACAACTAACTACACAAACTTCGAACTACTAAACATTCGAACTACAAACAACTGAACTACACAAACAACTGAACTACACAAACATTCGAACTCAAAAAACTAACTACTAAACATTCGAACTACACACATGACTAAAAACAACTGAACTACACAAACAACTGAACTACACAAACATTCGAACTACACAAACAACTGAACTACACAAACATTCGAACTACACAAACATTCGAACTACACAAACAACTGAACTAAACAAACATTCGAACTACACAAACAACTAAACTACACAAACATTCGAACTACACAAACATTCGAACTACACAAACAACCGAACTACACAAACAACCGAACTACACAAACAACTAAACTACACAAACAACTAAACTACACGAACAAACAAACTACACA